>JACCGJ010004806.1:0-15272 GCA_013407085.1 Atriophallophorus winterbourni
TCTTCGAGCTTCGCGACGATTAGTTTCCCAGTCATCTGCGTTTCGTTCTTATCAAAGGTGACACCTGTATGAAATTATCGCCTGTTAACCAAGGGCCCCCCCCCCCCCACTTCTTTTTTTTTTTTCCTCCGCGTCCTCCATTTGATACGCTTTGTCGGTATTCGGTCAGATTCGCCAACGTCCCGAAAGTCTCTACTAAACTGTTTCCTTCCCCGTTCATCTCTCTGCCCAATCCTTCATCGAATTCCATTGAGTGTTGCCGGTGGTTCGAACATTAAAGCACGCTAAATCGGGCGGCTGTGATTCTATCCGACGTTCTCGTCTATCACCTCGTTCACCATGTAGAAAAGTCAAGATCAGAGCGACACCATGTGTATTCACTAACGTACCAAGAATATGAATCATCATGGAATTACAATACAGAGATAGGACCACACTGACAGTACTGATCTGATTGCCCTCATGAGTATTCATGCTGACAGCCCCTCCACATCATTGTTGCTTGTGACTCATAAATATTTCTGCATGACATTGCGCGTTGACCAACTGCTCATGCTCTGTGAGATAGACCAATAATTTAGTTTCATTCGCCCCCTATAGTTTGCTAGCCTGTGCAAGGTGCGCACTTTCGTGTAATCAGATTGCGAGCGTCACTCCCTCACTCGCTTGAATCGAAAGATAGTCTCAGCTTGAGAGATTACAGTGCATGTAAACCTTTATTCACACTATTGATCCTTATAAGTTAAACTAGAAGGGATGGGGATGTGAGCACCCTGAATTTGGCTTTATTTTAACATCCGAATTTCTAGCTATTGTAATAATTTCACCACACAGAATATCAGCCTTAAATCGGTGACGGCCAATTGACACTGGTTTACACATCTGTATCATAATTACAACGTTACATGAATGCGTTGACGTGTTAAGTAGGTCAGATAATTGCACAGTGCATACGCAGCGTGATGTGTAACCCAGACATGTAACTACTTTGGGGTAGAGAAATGCAGACAGTCTATGTGGAATGAAGGTCATTCTATCTAACGAGACAAATGCGATTACACAGAACAAGAGGAGATAATGAGGTGTCATTATATGTAGCGAGACAAGTAAAATGTCTCTGTCATGGGTGAATGTGCCACACCCAAAACGATCAAACTCCCCTTCTTACTTCATGTGAGAAATTATTCGAATTCTTATGCAATTATTACCATCATATGGATATTGTTAATCTTGTTGCTGTGCGTACCACTTATCAACTGATATAAGGCTCGCTGAATCTGATCTTACCGTCTCCACCTGCTGACGGCAAACAGAAAGAAACAACCAACAGAAATGATGCATTTATCCGGATTTAATTTCACGATAAGATTCTTTCATTTGTCCTTCAAGAATATCGTTGAATTCTATCCAGATACACTAGTATACAAAATGATTCATCTACAGTTATAATATAACACATTCCGTTAATACGCAATATGCGTCACAGTGGTCGTACAACCTTATCCACTTTCATGAAAATAGTTTACTTTTGCTACAAGATCAATGTGCGTTGATTTGTTGTTGCTCCTTCGTTTGATTTAGACATGACCTCAAATAAAAGTACAGACTACGGTATGCTCCAAGCGGAGAGGCTAAGCTTGTTGCCAACCCTTGAGGTCAACAAGGGAATGTTTTGAAGCGAACACACTGGCCGAGAGAAAGTTGTTATTCTGAATGAAACGTGATCTAAACAGACCGTAAACTTGATACGTAAAATACAGACCAGGGTATACTACCGAAGGCGAAAGTGCAAATAACGCACGCCCCGGCGAGGTCAGAACATCCGGTGGACGGTAAGGCTAAACGTGTACCAACCGTTGAGATGTTCCGTAGTGGACAAACTGGTCGAGAAAAGTTGAATTTGTTTTTCGGAATGAAACTTGCTCTGAGCAGACCGTAACAGACAATAACGAATACTTCGCTTTGGGAGCGAAGCGAAGCGAAGCGAATATTGTTGAATATTCGCTTCGCTATCGCCATGGCGAAGGGCAAAAAAACTTCGCTAAAAATTCGATATACTTCGCTTCGCTTAAAACGAAGTGCAAGTTCAAACTTCGCCGTAAACGAATATTAGCGAAGTCTTCGCTAAAAGCGAAGTGTTCATTTTTGTACTTTAATATTTTAACCCTTCTACGGGAATTGTTTTTGATGTTGACACTTGTTGACTTGTTGATAGACACCGCCAGACAAGTGAACTCCGATGGTGACTGAAAGTACCGACGTAAGCCACTTAGCAACCGACTGTTTGTTTATTTGCTATAAGCTAACATTTGAGGTGGTAACTAGAGTTACGGTCAGTAGACAAAGGGTTGTACTTTTTTGTACTTTAATATTTTAAATGTATTCGCGTAGGGTGTGGCCGTTTGCGAAGGGCGTGTGTGTTTTGATCTGCTTGGGTGTTTTCCGCTCTGCATGGGTGCTTACCGCCTTGCCTGGACGTTTGTTTCTTTTGCGTGCGTGTTTGGAGGACTATAAATAGGATGAAAATTTAATTGTCTCATCATAGTTTCATCATGAGCCCCCCGAAGACGCACCACAAGTCGGACAAGGACAAAGACTCGGCCTCGGCCAAGAAGTCCAAGAGGAGCCCGACCCTCAACGTCAAGAAGTTCCAGGAGGAGATCAAAATCAGAGTTCCCGAGCTGGGCAGGAACGTGGACCTCTACCAGATTGCGCACTACCTGAACCCTACTCAGAAGGCCGTGTACCTCCGGACCAGGTCTCATGGTCACCTCTTCTACGAGTGCGAGCAGAGCATCAAGTTGCTCTTGGCCAACTTGGCCCCAGCCGCCCCACCATCCATTCAGATGCCGGAACCCGCTTTCCAAGATTTTGAAGGTTTTCTCCAAGAGCACCATGACCTTGATCTTGATCCGGAATTGGCCTTTGGCAGCGTCGACCAGTCCCAGTCCCAGTCTCAACCATCCCCAGTTCCTTCCTATGTCAAGGAGATTAATGAATGGATGGCGTCTCCCCTGGAAAAGGAGGACATCGACGTGCTCCAGTACTGGAAGATGAAGGCCAAGAAGCTCCCTCTACTTGCCAAAGTCGCCCAGTAAGTTGTTTCAAAGTTAAAGGTCACTTATTTTCCGTTGTATTATAATTTATTCTCGTTATTCGCCATACTTCGCTATAATATTCGCTAAACTTCGCCATACTTCGATATTATTCGCTATACTTCGATATATTATTTTCTATTCTTAGATGTAGTATTGCTATACTTTGATATAGTATTTCTATACTTCGAAATAGTAGTTTAACTTTTGTACCCAATGGAACCTAATACAAAATACTAAACCTGTCTCATTTTCTTTTAGGATGGTCTACGCCATCCCGGCAACCTCAGCCTCATCAGAGAGGGTCTTCTCGGAATCTGGACGTGACCAAGCCCACCCGAAGCCTTCTGAACAACGAGAGGGTACAGGAGCTCGTCTACATTCATGAAAATTACGAGAGAGTGCTCCCCTACATGAAGAGGATGAAGCTCCGCATCCAGGAGTTCACCAATGGCGAAGGTACCAGCACTCAGAGTCAGCAGCAGCTCAAAGACCAGGATGACCCTGAGGCCAACCTTGAGGATGTCGAGTTTGTCGACACCCAGGAGCTCACGGCGGGGGCCTACTCCCCTCTGACTGGAGGCAGCCGGACCAGTTCCGGCACCAGGTCCAGGTCCAGAACCCCGGTCACAGAGACCGAGTCAGAGGAGGAGCCTAATTGCCTTCGAGATAAAGGTTTTGTATATTTCCAATGTCAAAGCTCATGAAGAAGTCCTCCCTTGTCAAATAAAAGTTCTTTCATGGTCAAAAAATAATTTATATCGGAATTCGTTTTATTTCAGCGAAGAATAGCGCATTTAAACGAATATTAGCGAATTATAGCAATTTATAGCAAGGTTTTTTGTCGAAAACGAAGTTTTTGGGAGACATCGAAGTTGAGCGAAGATTATTAGCTAATATTCGTTATGGCGAAGTGCGAAGCTGCCCATTTTAAGGCCACCGATACGACTATACCCAAATGTTTGACCATCTGAATAGATTTGAAGTCGATCCTACCACTATTTGCAGTCACTGTAATTTTGTCGAATGCCGCAGAGAACAGACGGTATTTATTATAGTTCAAAAGAAGATCCCAATCACGTGACCATTGAATGACCTTTTCGATATATTTCAACATTTCACCGTGATCATTGGATCCGGTAAATTTTACTGTGGCCAGACACTTGTTCACCAACATTTAACCCCAAGACATTTAATTACCAAGTCAATTAATCTTTCGTCACTTAATCCCCAAGGAAGGTATTTAAGATAAGAAGTTATTTAAATGTGTACAATGACTGCTGATTATGGTACAAGTACCAAATGCCGAAGGGAATTAATTTACATTGGAAACAAGTTTTAGTTCGAGAAGCAATCAAATAATGGCAATAATAATTGGAGATGTAGTACGTTTGTCACACACAAGTGTAGAGCGATGATGAGGCTGACGATGATTTACGCCTCGTGATTAGATGCCTACCAGCGTTGGCTTTTGTACCGATGAATGATGTAGTCGACAAATTTGAGATTTTAGCCAACTCTATGCCTCAAATTAAGAACATGAATGAACTGCTATCTTATTTCAAACAAATCTTTGTTTGATGTCGACAAATTAGAGGTAGAAGAGAAAACTTTGCACCAGCTATATTTCCACCTGAAACCTGGAATAAGTATGAAGACGCAAATAGTGGTGTTGCCCTAATGAAACACGCTGTAGAAGGCTGGCATCATGCATTACAGTCACTCTCAATATACCACCAATCACATATTTTATCATGATCGAAACCATAAAATACGATCGTCCGTGCATCAACAAACTTCCGTTTGCGGAAATAAGTGGCTTCTTCGACAGTTGTGTACCCGGTAGCCGGAGGGTGTTGTTGCTTAGATGCATCTCATGTATTATTCTCATTTATATAACGACGTGTGATGTTTTGTTTTTACGGCATTTTGATTACTCTGCGGATGTATGATATGTAAGAACACTCACTCACTTCCGAGTAGTTAAATTTCCGGTATATCTTCTCAAACCGCACTCAAAAAATGTTCCGCAGGAGAACTCAACCTAGTGGAATCAATTTCTTTCGTCTACTGGTCGAGAAAACAATTCATATTCTGTTTAAAATAATCTATTTTGAACAGTCAAAATGAAAAAAATATCAGAAAATCTACAACACGAACATCACGCATCTCCGATGAAATTATCCCGTTAAAATTCAGTGCTTTCTGAAACATTTATTGATTTTTCTTTCTCGCGTGCAAGTATTTTTCTTGTATAATAACAGATCATTTGCTGATTCTCTGGAAGCAATTTGTAAATATAGTTCACTTTAAATTTTACCGAGCCTAAAGTTTCGCATCAAACGTGACCTTGAAAACGTATTAGCGATTGTACTTACTACAATTTGATTGTACAATTATTGTGGCAATTATTAATCATGATTAGCATGCCTTGGATATCAAAGAATTAAATTATTTATTTATCTATTTTTTAAACCAACATTTCACTTGCGTGCCGCCGCACCAAAATTCAGTGATAGTAGCAGATTTTTTTCCTGCTTGTAGATCGTTTAGTTATGCGTTGTGTATTGATGCTAAAGTTGTTGACACGAGCGAAAAAATCGAAAGTGTATTCTATTCTCACCAAACGTTCGCTCAAGTTCTACAACAAGTCTGTATTGAAATCAGTCAGAGTAATTTTGGTCTTCATTGATTGAGCGGCCTTTTACAACACTGCTGAATTCAGAGTATCATAGGGGTTGTTCGGTGGCATGGATTCTATGAAGTTGTATACTTTTGTGGCGACAAGTGTTGGCAGATGGGCAAAGTATATAACTACATATGTTCCTGTGATTCGATGCGTCATAGACGAAATATGAATTTCAATTTTGAAAACAATACATTTGAATGATCCACGTGGATGGACGGGATTGGTATCTCAAATAAATTTCAATTGGAATGAGTGCTGAAAGGAAAATGATATCTCAGGTTTATCATGAACTCAAAGTGAGTTCCGAGTAGAAATAAATAATTAAATGAATAGGTTTTTATTGTTTAACCAAGGCATGACGATAATCAATAATTACCAAAAGGTTTTACAACCGAAGCAAAATATGTAAGGTCGTGAATAAATATTTAAGGTCAAATATACAGCGGAATTTTACGTTTAATAATACAATAAACGTAATGTTCAATTAATCCGTTTTACGGAAAATTAATGTTTGGTCTGTTATTGTACGAAAAAATAATACAAATAAATAAAATAGTGAATGCTTTGAAGAATACTGAAGTTCAGTGGATGGTGATCATTGAGGATATGGAAACTTGCGAATGCGCTGGATTTTCAAAATATTTACTGGTAAATGTTCCGAATCTTAGTATTTTCCGAAATGAGAACGTTTAATTCGCGGGTTCTCATAGGGAAAGCATAGTGAAATCATCCATAGTAAGCGTGGTAATTGTACTATGGACCACCACGGACTGTTTATTCTTGTAAATTTCTAAATACACAATTATTATTTAATTGCGCAATATTAGGATATACTACGTGATCAGCTGCTTATCCTGATTACTAAATCTGGGTTAAGTACTGGTTAGACATAATTCCATTATTCGAATACTACATTTGGGGTCGAGAAAAATAATTTCATGGCAAATTCAATATTGGAAATCCTCAATATAAACGCAAATGCACGGGAAAATTTGCAATTCGGTGTTAAACACGTCCCAAACCTGAAAATGATAAAAAGTTTATTCATTTTTTTGTATTTTATGGGAAAATCCGCCTATCCGTTAATCAAAAAGCTGGCATATCTCAATCTTCTCATTTAGGTCCCAATTCTTGAAGCAGTGTTTATTGCAGCATATAAAACCCGTTTACTTTGAAGAAACTACGAGAGCAACATTTTATTTAATTGTGCGGCAGCCTAACCAACTAATTCGTGATTTTATTCTACAGTTGATGACTCAGGCTGCTAAATGCGATTTGTTTGAAATGCAGCTGGAAGATAGCTTGATTGCTGCAACTAATGACAATGTTCTACAGCATGAACTTACGAGATTGTCCGAACCATATTTCCAGGGTTTGGGTGTAAGAAGGAAGCACTAAGGGATTTCTGTAAACTGAATCCAATATATTAGTTTGTTCCACAAACACTGCGCATTAGTGTATACACAATTAATACTGGTTTTGGTATGTAACAATGATGTGCCTATTTGTCTGATCCCCGGATAGCCGCACATTTGTGGCTATCCGAACCGTCTTCTGAGTTTGAGAGTTCAGTATCTTTGCATGACATTGCTTCAGCTTGTGCTTCTGAGGCTGACTTTGATGTGCTTAGTCTGACGTCAGTGGGAATATTTTTCTGTGTAGTCGCCAAGTATGTCTGACGAAGTCTGTCATAGCACGTGTTAGGAAAGTTAGTTTCAAAGAATTTCGTCCGTTACTTTTGTAATTGGATGAACGGGGTATCTTGAAAGTACTTGCAACGACACAGGTCCGCGCTGCTATCGTTTCTGCAATGTAAAGCCACTGTTTGTATCGTGTTGTTGTTTAACAGCCTCCATTTTCAGCCTCTGGAACGCTTAGAAGGATTAGACTGCGCTCGCTGCTCTTCTTACGAACATAGAGACGCCCTTTCTTTACCACAAGGGCATATCGGCGTAGATTCGAGTATTGCACAAGGGAAACTCACGTACCAAGTAAGAATTTCAAAGAAGAGTTTCCATATTATTCTCACTGTTTAGTGTTATTTTCAGCATACCTGATTCACTTAAATGTGTGGAGCTTGGGTAGCGAACCAAAGGTGTAACTGCTGCAGGTCTGATGGTTCCCAAACCAATCATCGTACAAAAGTTGTACCATTGTTCCAGGTCGTGTCTCAGTCTATTTGCGAAAAGTGTCTCGCTAGAATCATGCAAGTTGGTACAGATAACCCTGAATGTTTGGCGAACATTTTCGCTGTGACCTTCGTATTTGGATCCAATGGTTTCCACTGAAACTTCTTTGACAATGTTTACAGGCTTAGCATACGCCAAGAATGTTTTCATCATTTAAGATGGATATCACCTCCGGGGTCAATGATTTGTCATATTTTGCGTAACACGTGTTTGAGCAGTTGCGACACGTGACAGATTTGACATTACCACTAACCATTTCTTACAGACGACACGGCAGTGGTAATCATGATAGATGAATCTGACACCAGAAACAAAGAAGCGAAATCAGTGAACGAATGAAGAGCACCAAACTCACTATTGCTGTACACAAAAGAGCGACAAGTCGTAAATAGGTCATTATTGTATGAGTAGATCCGTCGTAGCAATTTTCAGATAAATATCCACAAATCACATTGATCGGATAAAAAATCAGGAAAGTTATATCCCAATGTGTCAGAGCTCAAGAAAATCCAACCGCACGTCGGGTCACTGTCGTCTGTCAAGGACTCATGTCTATAAAAATGATTGTATATTGAAAAAAATAGATTTCGTCTAATATTAAGAATCCATAATGATTCTAGCCTTAAATGAGTATATCATTCTCTGTGAGAACGATTATAGCTATTTCAAAAAATTTATTTTGTAAAATGACATTGTACATTTTCCGAAACCCTGCTAGCGGTTTTGTTTAAAATAGTATATATTATATTACACCAATGAAAATAGGTAATGTTAAGAGAAAATAGAGATTCGACAAAAATTCGGGCTTGCAAATTTGTAGTCAAATTATTTGATTAGTAGTTTAGGGCTCACCAAATGTAATGGATATGTTACCGAATATGAGAAAGTAGGATCGAACTCGCGTTTCGTGTTGTTGCGATTATTCTGGTAATACCCACGTACAATAATAATTCTCATACAGAACTCCGTAAAAATATGTATTGCTTGAAGACTCTCGAGACATTTTGAAATAAAATACAGTTAGCCGTTACTATACGTTAGAAAAAACGAGTTCGCAAACCACTGACGCAACCACGGTATAACGAGAAAGGCACGCGGAAAAAAGTCTTTATTATTCTAATGTAATAATTGATATAAACGAAGTCATTATACAAGTGCAACAGATTCACCGTACAAAAATTTATATCCTCTTCATCAGCATGTTGGGATGTTATCACGATGGAATAAATTAAACAAATACAGATAATAAAAGGTAAACAGGGGAGAAGTTTCATATTTTCATTTTTCTTTTTGGTCTATTTAGTATAACTGGTTGAAGATGTGATCTCGACAATTATGAACTTTATACAAGGTAGGATGCAATTTTACACTTGCAGAGATACAATGTTCACAAATAAATAAGCTGTTAATTCCAATATATAATGAAACATGTTTAGACATGTGTTGACCTGACATATTGGTCTGAAAAGTGTCATGTTGCAGAATCAAAACCACTTAATCTCAAGATTAATCAGATTAAATGAATAATTGATTCTAGTTCAGAGGGTAGATGATCAACAAATCGTAAATTAGCAAAAAAATCCCTTTCATTTCGCAGGCAGAGAAATATCCAAGGGCGAAGGTACAGCCAACGATTATATCTTAGTAAGAATAAATTGATTGTATAAACATAATTTGTGTTGTTGTAGGCAGCGTTGAAATATGGAACGAATTTTCAGCACATAAAATGAGGGTACATATTACGGTTATAGCACATTTATTAATAATAATAATAAAATATAAATTAAGTTTCAATTGAAATTTATAGTAATTTTGACAATGGAAAACGTCTGTTTTGCTGCCTGTTCGATTACAGTGACTTGAATAGTTTACACAGCAATTTTAAATTATCTTGAAATATAAAGGATTTGTTTATATTGGCTCTGAGTGTGCTGTCTGGAATATATTAGTGACAACCTATTTGTTTGTAGGAGCGGAGAAGAGCAAACGTGTCATGCAACTGAATGTATATATAGCTCATTTGCATGCATTTCTCTCACACACATCCCACGACTGGTTTCGTGCTGTTTACACTCATCAGGTAGGGACAGTAAGATCAGGATCCGCATGCGCTTGAAACAGTGGAGGAATTGTAAACAAGGAGCGCTTGTTTAGGCTGGTACGACCAACCTGGTCAATCACATGTGTCCAAACACATGTTTAATGGGGTTAAACTCATAACCATGAACCAAAATATTCATTTGCATGCTTTTCCGTCACACACACCCGACGACCGGTTTCGTGCTGTTTGCATTCATCAAGATCAGAATCCGCATGCGATTGTAACAGTGTAGGAGTTGTAAACAAGGAGCGCCTGTATGCCACTGTTGGATAAAGCTGGTACAACCAAACTGTTAAATCACATGAGCCTACACTCTTGCAGACAGTGCTGAAACCCATGACCATGAACGAAAAGGCTCATATTCATGCATTTCCATCACACACACACACACACACCACGTCCAGTTTCTTGCTGTTTGAACTCATCATGTAAGGACAGTAGGATCAGGATATGCATACGCATTTCGTGCATACACTTCATCATCCAGACAAAAATTTCTAAGCCCGCGTATCTTTTGATTTTCGGTTTCTCTAGTTGTGCTTTCTTACTTATTAAATAATATATGGGTATTTTGTGTATGGATTTTCAAGACCAAAATTGTCTGAAAATTAATTGGACCCGCAAAAGCTAGATGTATTTTTTCTCAAGGTCTGTCAGCTGGAGGCAAAACTAGCCATGGGTGATTTGGCGGTGCTTTTAATGCATAATTTTGAGAGCCACGAACTTTCGCTTTGTGACACTGTCAATATGAAAGGTTGTTGTAACTTTTTTGTCCAGCTTCTTGCGTTGACTTTGTATATGTATCTTTCCAATTCAGCTATATATATA
This sequence comes from Atriophallophorus winterbourni, assembly GCA_013407085.1. Taxonomy (NCBI): domain Eukaryota; kingdom Metazoa; phylum Platyhelminthes; class Trematoda; order Plagiorchiida; family Microphallidae; genus Atriophallophorus; species Atriophallophorus winterbourni. Next base: position 10,903 of record JACCGJ010004806.1, read on the forward strand.
ATGAAAATATCGCTTGTAATTTTCATATTAGCAATAAATTGTTTCGGATTCTTTAAAATTGTAGTCATATGTAGTATTTAAATAATCAACTTATGTCCAACCTGTACTAAACCCAGAATTAGCTATCATAATATGCAACTGATCACGGAGTATATTCGAATATTGCGCAATTAATTAATTAATGGCGTATTATAAAATATACATGAATATACAGTCATTGGTGGTCCGTAGTACAATTATCGGACGTTTCGATTTTTTAACGCTATTTTCGTCTTAGCATCTAGAGGTATTTAGGATATTAATGTTATGATTGTCAATGCAATCAGAATCGGAACATAACTGAGCTGTATCTCTTTAGGTAATTTGATCCACATGACAGCGATGCATTGATCCGTCATCAAGGTGCATTATTTTTACTATGCATCTACCGATATTGCCTCGCACGATACCAGAATTCAGTCGGATTTCATTACCCTGATGAAATGAAACTTCAGCTGATTCTAGACCAAGCAAATTGGATCTCAAGGATCTTGATTTGCATAACAAAGCAGGAGTTTATCAGGTAGTTGCATAAGTACAATTCCGATATTGCAATATGAAATTGTCAACAAATCGATCGAGTTAATCAAATGTAGTCGGTGCACCAGAAGTAATCGTTTGCTTCAACGTAACCACAAATCTTTTAGGTAATCCATTTGGTTGTGGATGTCAAGATGCAGTGAATAAGTGTCGACATCCCAATGAATGCAACCATTGTGTAACAAGTGCAGCATAAAAATGACTGTCATTATCAATAACAACAGCAATATGTGCGCCTTCGTGGCTGAATACTTTCCACAGAGCAAGTATAGTACAACTAGAATTTGGTTGCTGTGTGAAAAAGGCGTAAGGACATTTTGAATGAAAATCAATCAAAACTGATGCATAGTACTTGTTTAAATATGATCCACCATAATCCACATGAATGCACTTTTAAGCTTCACATCCCAATGGTCATGGTATTCATTAAGATGGTTTTCAGAATCATTTTGCTAACAAGCTTCACAAGATATAGCGGTTCAACGTATGTCTACGTCTATTTCAGATCACTACCATGAACTTCTGGAAACAGACTTCACTTTTTTATTTCAAGGTGCCCAGAATGCACAATATTTAGTATAACCTTACGCAGTGTATAAGGATTAAAAATTCTAACAAACCACAAGGAGTCAAAGAGAGTTCATCACGTCTGGTAACATATAATGGAAATTTTTCTCCGATTTTGTTAATTCCATCCATATTTCAAAGCAGTAAAAGTAGCATGAAATAATCGTTTCGTATCACGAATTAAAAGATGACGACTGACTTGAAGCGATTGCACCAAAAGAGAATCAAAAGTATCATCAAATTCTGCATCTCGTAGTGATTGGTGTGACAGGTAATCTACATTCTGAATGTGTATAGCACTTTGATGTTTGATAGCATAATCATGAGCACTGAGTGCTATACGTCATCATTGTACCATTGCGGCAGTACTTTTGAAATAAATTTACCAGGATCGTAGATGAATTTTAAGGCTTCATGGTCGGTAGCAATGGGGAAACGATGACCAAACAGGAATTTGTGTTAACGTTGAATGGCCCAATAGACAGCTAACGCTTCATGGTGTGTTTGAGCATCGTCCTTTTCCGCAGTAGTTAGCCTGCGAGAAACGCATATTACTGCATCTCTGATTTGCTCGAGAACAGTACCAATAACGTCAGGGTATGCATCAGTAATTACAAAGTAATGAATTCTGTGACTAAGTAGACGAATTAATGCATCTGATTTAGAAATGATAATATGCTGCGTAGAAAATGTTGATGTTCATAAGTCCATACAACAGTTTCTATTGAATGAAGTGAAAATAATGGTGGAGCTTTTAGACTCGAATTTCGAATGTACCTCGAATGGTATTGCAATGCACCGATAATAGATTTCAATTTTCTCATGTTCTTTTGAGACTCAGCATTGGTTGCTGGGAGTAAACGATTAGGATCTGGTTTACGTCCATTAACTTCTATAATATATCCAAAGCATACAAATTTCGAAAAAGAAAACAAACACTTTTTCGGATTAACATCAACATTTTTAGAAGTGAATCTACAAAACAGTTCCAATATACGTTCAGCATGAAGTGATCGCGTTGGTGCGTGCACAATAACATCATCCTGATATACTTCGACTCCACCCATACGGCAAGTAATATCGTTCGTGACTTATTGAAATATAGCAAGAGAATTGCTCAAACCAAAAGGTAAAGATTTGTACCTAGAATCAAGAATCAAGAATCAAGATTTTATGGTGATAAAAAGCTAATGCTTTACACGTACCATTGGATGACAACTATTGCAAAAAGAAATATTTAATCAAAATCACATTGTTAATATTTTTCTCTGTTCATGTTGCTTCAATACACCGGGCCAAATTCAGGGTTTTGTTTGACGTATGCATTCAATTTCGATTTGAAAACATCAATTGTCGTTGCATTCACAACATATTGCGGTAGCGCATTCCATAGAAAGCAGATACGCACAAAGAAGAAATAGCGACGACAATCAATTCTTGAGTGCGGTATTTCGATGCAACATGAGTGACTGCGTGTATTTCGAATGGAGTTTACTTTTTGTTAGTTCGCTAAGCTGATGGTTTCCGATCCGCAGTATCTTGTAAGCAAGAATCAGGTCGATCCTCATCCGTCTTCGTGTAAAATCACGCAAACCATGGATGGCCATTCGCTCTTGATACGGGACCTGCTGCATCCATTCAACTAACTTTGTAGCTTTGTGGTATTTTCGATCCAGGATCTCGATGTCTTTACGCAACCACGGTGCCCAGGCTGGGATCAAATAATCCATCGTTGAATGGATGTAAGTATTTGAAATAGGAGGAATTGTTTTGGGTGAGAACCGTCCGAAAATTTTTCTCAGGATTCCTAATATACCACATGCCCGATTAAACACTTTTCTACAATGCGTATTCGGTTTCAGGTTATTAGTAATCCAAATTCCGAGGTCCTTTTCAGCGGTGGTACAATTTAGGATATCATGGCCGAAATGGTATGTATATTCGCAGTTACGGCCAAGCTGTAACATATGAAATTTACGTAGGCTGAAAGGCATTTGATTCTCTAGAGACCAGCGATACAGCGCATCCAAGTCGTTTTGCAGCATTAAACAATCTTCATTAGATCGGATTTGCTTCCATATTTTAATGTCATCTGCAAAAAGAACGAGCTTGCATCGCACTATTCCAGTTATATCATTTATATATAAGAGGAAAAGAATAGGTCCGAGCACTGAACCTTGAGGCATCGATACTTTTCGACAATACTCCGTAAATGCGAACTCGCACGTGCCGATCGGTCAAATAATCTGTTAGCCACGATAGTAAGTTACCTGTTATTCCATATCGCACTAGCTTTTGCAGAAGCAAGCTGTGGTCGACCTTGTAAAAAGCCTTTGAAATATCAATATAACAAGCATGTACCGTATAACCTTGATCAAGCGACATCTAAATAAGCCAAATGGTGTGTTGACGTTAGTTACAATGGAAGACTGATCAGTCAACGGTATTTGTGGGTAAGCATAACTTAGATCAATCTTCGAGACGAATTTAAATCCACTCAATGTATTCAAAATATCGTGATGTTCAATTCTCGTGCATGTTTGCTTCAACAATCTACAATTTAATGTAAGACAATAATCACCGCTATTCCTTGGGTATTCCCATCCGACATCAATGGTGTAACAATAGGTGTGCCCCAATCAATGGACTCAATATTTCCAATGATCACTTCAGAACATAGATCTTTCGAAGCTTTTTTAACAGGTTTACAGCGTCAATATGGAATATGACGGCGTTCAAGAAACACAGGATTTCCTTCTTGTTCAATAGAAATTAGATGAATTCGCATTCTACCAGTTGCTTGCGAGCACGTTATTATGAGATCTTTAAATCTGATTTATTCTATAATGATGTCAAAAGAGATAAACTAACTTTCAAAGCTCGCATTGCTTTCAAACCGAGAAAAGATGGACCAGATTTAATACCAATTAATCGACAGGCAGAAGCATTATTTTTATCTTGGATGGAATTTAAACACGATCCAACAAAAGGAATAGAATTTCCCGTAATGCCTTTTATTGTGGGGCTAGGAGGTTGGACTTCCGCATGTGGAGCAAACTGCTTTATATATCTCTGGGTAATAAGCGACTTAGCTCTACCCGTATCTAGAATAAAATCTAATGATGTTGCAGTCACCGTTTGAATGATGTTCTGGGCTACACCGTGGGGCTTTTTCTAAACGGAAGTCGTAAAGTTGCGTTTATTGGAGACGTTCCATGGCTGAT
>JACCGJ010004807.1:0-16750 GCA_013407085.1 Atriophallophorus winterbourni
GACCACAAGTATGAAGGAGGCCGCAAATGCATTGAGAGCGCATTTCATGCCAATCTTCCGCAATTCGGCGAAAGAGTTACCGCTATTTTTGCAGCCTGATCCTCCCTTCCATATTTCATCGGTTACATTTACTGCTGCCCGAGTAAAAAAGCAGATATTGCTGCTTCGTGCAAATTCTTCTGCAGGAATCGATCAAATCACGCCAAAGGCGGTACAAGCAGTCGTTGATGCCATTTCTGAACCTCTTGCGTTGTATTTTCAGCGCTTATTAGACACGGTTGCAGTGCCAGACGGTTGGAAGGAAGGAATAATAACTCCAATATTCAAAGGAGGTAACCGCAGTGACGCAGGGAATTATCGGCCAGTTACATTAACTCCGGTGCTCTCCAAAATTATGGAGCCGATCATTGCAGAAGATATAATGAGCGCATTCGAATACTCGGGTCTGATCACTAGTGAGCAGCATGGATTAGGCCGTGGTCATTCATGTACTTCAAATTTACTCCTAGCTAGAGACAGTTGGACCAGATCAGTCAACCATGGATACGGAGTGGACGTTATCTACCTTGATTTTTCTAAGGCTTTTGACAGAGTTCACCACGCGGTACTTATTCATAAGCTACGTACTCTTGGAATTGGCCCTCCACTCTTGACATGGATAGCTGCATTTCTGTCCTCCAGGACTCTTCGTGTGCGGGTGCGTGAGACGCTTTCCGAGACCTTCCCTACTGAATGTGGAGTACCCCAAGGATCGGTTCTTGGACCAAGACTTTTTCTTTTATTCGTCAATGACATCGGCAAACAAGTGACATCCCCCTTTCTAATGTTTGCTGATGACATCAAAATATGGCGCGAGCTTTCTTGCCCAAACGCTATTAGCGAGTTGCAGTCTGATTTAAATTCCCTTCACGCCTGGTCGGTAGCGAACCATTTACCGTTCAATGCTGAAAAATGTCATGTACTTCGCATCCGAAAAGAGGGTAACCCCATTTATACCCTGGGTGATGTCCAGCTCCTCGCTAGTCGACAAGAGAGAGACCTTGGTGTGTTAGTTCAGAACGACCTCGGATGTTCGGCTCAATGTATCAAGGCATCACGTGTGGCGAATTGAAACGTTGGTCTACTGAAGCGAGCTCTCGGTCGGTTTGACATACGCTTCTTTCCAGCCCTCCTAAATTCGTACGTTCGCCCTCATTTGGAGTATGCGGTTTCCGTCTGGCATCCGTGGCTGAAGCGTGACGAACTTGTACTTGAGCGGCCTCAACGCCATGCCACGAGACTGGTGAAAGGGCTTGAGTGTTATACTTACGAAGATCGTCTCACGGCACTAAACCTATTTTCATCCAAGTACCGTCGAATCCGTGGCGACTTGATACTGGCGTACAGGATACTCACTGACGAATGCCATCCCTGTAAAGAACTGCTTGTGCTTGCTAGCGGCAATCGTACGCGTGGGCATCATTTAAAAATCGCCCATCAACAAAGCCGGTTGGACTGTCGTAAACACTTTTTTGCCGTTCGTGTTGCACAAACCTGGAACAGTCTACCACTTTTTGTTGTGTCTGCCCCTTCCCTTTCTGTTTTTGAAGACCGTTTAGATATGCACTTGTTCCATTTGCTTCATAACGTTTGAAAAGTTATAACTTTTTATAACTTTCTATACTCTATGATACTGCACTTTTTTTTCCGATTTTCAGCGCACAAACTGCTTTCAACTGGAACTATCAACCAAAGTTTTGTGGTGCTCGCATCCCCATCCCTTACAGTATCAACGTTTTTCTTCATTCGGACCTTAATTTTAACCCTGAACTTTCGAATCCATGTGTACAACATCCTGTGGTTTTCTTTTAAGCTTGTCGCTTTTTTTACCACAATATACTATTGACTATTGACTATTGTGAGGTAAATAGCTCAGGTGTTAGCATACTTTAACAAAGAATGTATCGATAAAGGCATTTTGATATGTGAATAAATTAAAGCTATCTTTTTTCCATTTCAAGAATGACCGGTAGGTAAAACTAGTAGTGCACGGAGCTTTTCAGTAGCACAACTTCCTTTGTGTAACTGCGTGACTGAATCTCAACGTGTTGAGATGGTTTGTACAACTCCATGACGTATTTAGCCACACTGAGTGTTGCTTCTTTTGTACCATCGGAGCCACTCATATCAGGAAGGTCAACAGATATAGCTCAGACGAACACAATGTCGAGCCACTTCAACTCCGTCTATCGAAAAGCATCACAGAAATTTTCACTCCTAAAGAGAATTTTCGGTAGGTTCTCAAAACAGACAATTCCCTGCATTATAAATACGTACATAAGGCCCACAATGGAATATGCAGTTCAAGCATGGTCGCCATGACTTAAAAAAGTTGTGACTTTGCAAAGAATATATCATCGAGCTACGAAACCTGTCACCGGACTCAGCCGGAAACCATACAACGAGCGAATCAAAACCCTGAATTTATTCAATTGTCCTCGTCGTGGTCTCCGGGGCGATTTGATTTTGGTTTACAATATTTTGCATACCGAAAATCACCCTCTACAATGCTTGTTTAATCTACGGGGCTCGCATAAGACAAGAGCTCACACATTTATTCTAACTGTCCCTCACTCACGACTCAACTGTAGACGGCATATTTTGCCGTGTGAATTTGCTTTAGTTGGAACAATCTACCACATTCTGTTGTAAACTTACCAAATCAGCAGATTTTCAAGAGAAATCTTGATGCCTTTTGACCCTAAACCCATGCATCAAAGAAAACTATACATCTGAACACCATGAATCTACATTTGTCATTTCAACGATCGAAAACAGTTTTTGCCCTTTGGATTTTTACCTGATTCTTGAACTGCTGAGTAAGCAACCAAACCCCATTTTTGCTTGTTATATTATTCGCTGTTCCCGTATTATTCTGTGGTTTTTTGTAAAGCTATATGCTTTTTAGACCATTGAAATTGAATTGAGTTGATCTAACCCACTGCCATGTGGGTCAGGCATTTAGCCAAAGACTTTAATTGAGAATCCTAATTCCATCCTGTCTAGGGCGGATAAGCAAAAATGTGTAACTGCTGGCCATACTGTTCCAACTGTATCTGACCCACACTTTCGCTCCTAGCAGTTATAGTTCTTTCAATGCCAGCCTTGGAATTTTCAGCCTGCACGTGTTTGAGCATCCTCCATTCGCTAATCCGTAGATCAATTTTTGAAACCTCGAGCCTCTGATCGCACAGAACATTCTGGCAGATTGTCGAACGAGCTGCATTGGCTTGTACATCAGATAGATCAACTTTACTTTACTTAATTTTGCGCGACTATCTCCTCCTGAAGGATGAGTCAGCTTCAATGAAGATTCTTGGGAATTTGGGCACAGAGCGGCGTCCCCAGCACTACTCGGCGTTTGTTCGAGTCAGCTTCTCTAACCTTTGCACAACCAAGTGCGACCTGCAAGGCAGCAGGGAGTTGCCAGAAAGAGGTGGTGTGCACCAACTAACCGTTCCAGATTTTTCTTCAGGGTTTTCTCCGAAGCCTTTCCGCGTTCGCATATCCCGCAAGGCAGAGGAGGTTTAAAATAAGGGTTTTCCTTCCCTTAGATGAAATGCACTCCCAAGTTAACGAGCTCCATCTGCCCGAAGCAAACTGGTTTTCGGGCGCCAGTCACTCGCCCTCGCCCCTTCTCCTGTTGGTAGAAGCAGTTCCGCCTGGCTCGGGGAGCCACTCGTGCAGGCCAGAAGCTGGACTTGGTTGTCAGTGGCTATTTGAGATGAGTGCCATATGGGAGCATTTGTAAACAGTGGGAGCTTATCCCTACTGCCACCCCCGGCTATGATAACTTTTGGACAACCTTTAGAAAGATTAACTGTTGACGTTTGCGTGCACATACATTTGCTTGTGCATGCTTTTAAACTAATCTGGATAGATTATCAGCATTGTCACGCCGTTCAACGATTATGAACATCAACTCCGCTCAGTAGATAATGTATCTTTCTATCAGCCCGGCACTTGTCGAGTCTATGCGATAGTTTATGGTTAAATAGTGCCTAATTTATAGTAAGAATAAGATTTATGAAAATCCATCTGTTTACTTTAATTGCAATTCAAAGGTCCAATGCCACTGAGGATTGCGAAACAGTTTATTGCTAAATGTAGAAAAATGAGTTTTACCACATCTTTTTAGTCAAAGAAACTCATCGAGTTGACGGGCGACCCTTTTGTATACGCTTCATGACCAAATATGGTTAGTGATCATGACTCACTCTCGTCGACTTCGCGTGCAGAAAAATGCAATATTCGCACTCATCATAACTAGGGAAGGGAAACCCTGATTCCAAACCTCCGCTGCCTTGCGGCATACCCGACTGCGGGAAAGGCTTCGGGAGTGAACCCTGAGGAAAAATCCCTGCTGCCTTGCGGGAAGACTTTTGAGTCAAAGGCTCCGGGTGGGGTCCCCTAAGCTAACCCTTTACTTCGGCCTTGGCAACCGGGTAGTATGTCGCCTACAACAAGAACCATGGAATCCACTTCATCCACAACTCGCTGTCAAAATCACGTTCGCTACATTACATCACATGCCGATTATATCCCACGACCCTCATTTATATCCCACGACCCTCATTATTATATCCCACGACCCCCATTACCCTCATTACACACAAGCAATGAATCTCGTCAAGATGCCCTTTCCAGCTCGCCAAACACAGAACAGCCAAGCCAGAGTGCTCACTTCCTGAAACCCCGTATTCCCTTCAAGCTAGCTGCATTCAACGTCAGGACCTTGAGGCAAACAGGACAACAGGCTGGGTTAGCTCGTACACTAGAAACGATGAGAGTAGACGTCTGCTGCCTATCAGAAACGCGCTTACACGACTCTAGTCATGTGATAAACCTATGCTCACCGAATAATACCGGAGTCAAGTTCCGTTTACGTGTATCTGGTGATGAAGAGGCCCAGACAGCGGGACTTGCAGGAGTTGGTATTGCCCTGAGCTCACGCGCCGAGGCAGCCTTGATCGACTGGTTACCTGTCAATAGCCGTTTGTGCGCCGTCCGACTTGGTGGCTCATGCAAAATCAGTCAACACAGGCAGACCACCCGTGCACTTTTCGTCATCGCAGCCTACGCCCCCGCTGACTGCAGTGCTGATTTAGCGAAAGACGAATTCTACCGAGGTCTAGACGAATTACTGCGTAAAGCACGAAAGTCGGATATTGTCATCCTGACTGGCGATCTTAATGCCCGAGTTGGCCGCCTCTCACAAAGTGAACGACACCTCGGTGGTCCATATGGTCTCGATTGCGTCCGATCAGACAACGGTGAACGCCTGTTGAGTCTATGTGCTGAGCACCGCCTATTTCTCAGCAGCGTCAACTTCCGACATTCCAAACAACGGTCAGCAACATGGAGATCCCCCTCGACAGGACTCTGGACACAAATTGATCACATTGCGATCAGTTATCGATGGCGTTCCAGTGTGCAAGACTGCAGATCATATTGGTCGACCTGCCTATCATCAGACCACGCGTTAGTCTGTGCAAACCTAACTATGCGTTTCAGCGGATCGCGTAAGAAAAATATCACGAGGCTGGATACGCTTAAACTATCAGATAGAGCAGTGGCAGAGAACTATCTAACGGCCCTATCTAATGCACTTGGACCCCATCCTGATAATATTGAGGAGCATTGGGCTCAAATCCAAAGCGCAATGTATCATGCTGGCCTGGAAAGCTGTGGAACATCAAAGCGAACAGATTCCAACTGGATATCTGCTGCTACAGCCAAATTAATTGACCAACAGCGTTCCTTACCTCCGGGGAAAAGATATGATGAACAGCGCAGGCACATTCGCCACCAGTTGAAGACCAGCCTCAAAACGGACCGAGAATCATGGTGGGAAGAGCGGGCAAGCGAGATGGAAGCAGCCCAAGCAGTTGGCAACACCCGCAAATTGTTCCAGCTTATACGCTCCACGGGACCCCGAATGCCCAGCGTGAGCGAACTCATCACGGAAGCAGATGGGTCGTTGATTACCAACAGAGAAAGGCGAATGGACCGCTGGAGGGAACATTTCGCTAGCCAATTCAATCAACCGCGACCACTCTCTGTTGCTCAGCCTAGTGGCTCCACCACTCAGTGGCCGGCCCCACAGGAACCACCTACAGAGGCAGAAATTCGCTCACACATAATGAAGCTTAAACGACGCAAAGCCCCTGGTTTAGACGAGCTACCAGCCGAACTATTTGTTGAAGGTGTCGACGTTTTGTGCAGTGAACTGTCAGTGCTCTTCGGAAAGATCTGGAACGAGGAAACCATACCCAGCGCGTGGGGACCGTCAGCCATCGTCCCAGTATTCAAGAAAGGGTCGAGGAAAGAGTGCGGTAATCACAGGGGTATCAGTCTCATACCGGTGGTCTCTAAACTGTTCGCATCAATCATCCTGACCAGGCTTAACAGCTACCGAGAAGCAGAGTACCGAGAAGAACAGGCTGGTTTTAGAGGAGGACGCGGGTGTGTGGACCAAATCTTCACGCTCCGCCAAATTTTGGAGCAACGTTACCAATACGCACGCCCAACAATCATAGTCTTTCTTGACATAAGAGCAGCCTTCGATTCCATTGACAGAACCGCCCTCTGGGACTGTCTCATTCGCCATGGTGTCCCACCGAAGTACGTAATCCTGCTCAAGAAGCTGTACTGCCACACCACCGGCAGAGTCAAAGCCTATGGTGACTTATCCAAGCAGTTTACCATCTCCAGCGGGGTTCGTCAAGGATGTCCGATCTCCCCATTCCTATTTAACTTTGCGATTGACGATGTCATGCAGGCAGCAACAGCCCAGCTACCGAATTGTGGGATCGACCTGCTCCCCGGTCGACGAGTTATGGATCTGGACTATGCTGACGACATTGCTCTCCTCGGAGAGAATGCTTGCGCCATACAAAGCGCTTTGGATCTACTCGTTGATCAGTTGTCGCTGTATGGATTACACTTCTCTCCGTCAAAATGCAAAGTGTTCCTACAGGATTGGACAGACCCAACACTTGATTTGACGATCGAAAACCATAAACTGGAAGTGACTGACAGATTCACCTACCTAGGGAGCTGCATCACAACTGCGGGCGATATCGAAGCTGAAATCACAGCACGGATTGCAAGAGCACGCCATGCTTTCGCTGGGCTACGGTATCTGTGGCGCCGACGCGATGTTGGACTACGCTTGAAGGGCAGAGTGTACCAGGCCACCGTACGAGCAGTTCTACTGTATGGCTGCGAGACGTGGACGCTGCGACAAGCTGATAGTCAACGATTATCGACGTTTGATCATCGCTGCCTGCGGAGTATAGCTCGTTTAAGCTGGCAACAGAAAGTCAAAAATGATGACGTCAGGAGGGCAGTCCTCGGTGATCGCTCTGTGCCACTCTCCGATCATATATCCATGTGCCAGCTGAGATGGCTGGGGCACGTTCTCCGTATGGATGAGCGACGCCTTCCTCGCCTAGCTCTTTTTGCTCTCGCCGGACCAGATTGGAAACGTCGCCGTGGCGGACAAAGGAATACCTGGCGGAAGACCCTCAAACGTCTAACAGCCCCACTAGCCATCGTGGGAACATCGCGCTTACCCGGGTGGGGCCCGAAGGACCGTGAAGACATGTGGCTGACAACACTCAGTGTGATGGCACAAGAAAGGAACCAGTGGCGAGAATCCTGCCGTGCTTGTGTTCCCGTTTATCAATGACCCTCCCCCCTCCCTTATTCCAAAAAAGACAAAAAAAGATCAAAAGCGGCATGTGTAAACAGACAGACAAAAAAAAATCACCCTCTTTTTTTCTTCTTTTTTTTCTCTCATCATGTACCTTCTTCATGGTATACTTGTTGGCACACCGTCTGTAAAGACTTATGTGAAATAATAATAATAATAATAATAATAATAATAACTAGGGACCGCACTTTCGTACTATCCTCCTCATCTTCATTATCAGAGACAGCGCTAAACCGGCAGAATGTACCGAATGCTTAACTGACAAACAACTGTGGAAAAGCAAAACCCTAAAAGATAGGGAAGGGTTGGACTTAAATAGCTACGGATTCTATAGAAGAGTAAGCACAAACAAACTGGGATGAAATGCCTACACATCCTAAGGTATTTGGCTCTAAATGACCTAACGTGCCCCGCGAAATCCACAACGTTGAATGAAAAGGTGTTTAAAGGGAAAAATCTGGGAACTGAGATTATTACTTTTTCAACTGTAACCTTTTTCAGCAAATACCCAACCTTTTTGCTAGGCTTCTTTATCGGTTCTCTTGTACATCACCCATGCAAAACCCACAGCATTTCCCTGTTCACCATTCAAAACTGGCTCAACAGGGATATTGTTGGTTCATTTTTCTTTTGGCCTGTCTTCTCGGATACTTTTACCGAGAAAATTATAACTGCATTCTTTCAGATTTTCTAAACGCTTACTCTATATTAACTTCATACAAGTAGTTAGTGATATTTTTGGTAAGCGTGCATCTGTCTTCTCTCCAAAAATTAACAAAACTACACTTATCTCGCCAATACATTATCCAGGCCAGACATAGGACCTTGTTTGCTAATTTTAATCTTCTGTGCATCTCAACTAGCGCAATGCACTAAGAAAGGCTGTCCGTTAGCTTCGATACTAGTGGATTTTCTGGACAAAAAAGAACGATAATAAACGGGATATGATTGACGCAAAGGGTTTCAAGAGATCTTGTTTACGGATTAATGTCGGTGACTGTTAATAAAGCATCGATATTAGTTTACTAATACACACCCCTGCCTGGAAATTAGCATCAGAAACAGCATTACACCGGTATCAAGTCCTTAATTGCCATACATCCATACAGCCACTGTAAAATCTTGATTAGATGGGGTAGGGCGGACTTGAAACGATACGGAATATGTAAATGAGTCATCATCATCATCACAAACAGCATTACACTCGTAGCACGTACCGAATGCTTAACTGCCACACAACCATGAAAAGGTAAAATCCTAAAAGATGGGGAAGGGTGGGACTTAAATTGCTACGGGTTCTATAAAAGAGTAAGCACAAACAAACTGGGAAGAGGTGCCTATACCTCAAATGGAACATGCATTCAAACAAGTTTCGTGAACGAGTAAATGAGTAAGCACAGACGCACTGAGATTAAGTACCTATCTCGAACGGAGCTTTCATTCACTCAAGTTTTGTGTGCAGTCTATGATGTGCGGCAATTTTCCTGGATCAGGCTTGTGCTCTTATACATACATGCATTCATCGTTACCATTACGCTTTTTTGAATGTATGTGCAATCGTACTGTACTTCTGTGCTGTACGGCTAACACCGTGTTAAATTGATTTGCCTTCGGTATTGAGCTGCATGCTAAAACACGCTGTAGTCTCACTAACATTTCCTTTTTTATTTTCTTTCTCATATCAGTCTAGGTCTGGGCAACCTGACAGTATCTTAGCGCACGTGCAGTCTATAAGTGTACGGTACGGTGCATGGATCTGGCCTTTACCATCATTCATACATTTGTTTTATGTGCCGACTATACTATTTGATTATAGATCGTTGTACGGCTGTTTCACTACCGTTTGAAGCCAATTCTTTTTCTTCAAAAATGATAAACTCTGCTTTAAATGTGATATTTCACTGCTGTGGTCTCAAGGGTTTCAGGTGGGCAATCATGGTGTATCGTTACTTAGGCCTAGCAAAATAGATAAGGTCATACTGACTCGCTCCGCGAATATAGTGAGTCCTCTTGAAATCCATATTGATGGTAATGTTCCCGGATCTTTTGTGCGAATGAGGGAATCCCGAATGCATCTGCGGCCGTGCAACATGATAAACAATTTTTAGTAAGATAATTAGCAGACAATCAATGAATCATAAGCGGATTTGCATATTCGGTAAACACATTGGTATTGCGATTATCTTTTTGTGTTCTTATAGCTTGTGAATTTTCGTTTTCAGTATTTTTACATTTGAATACTTGAGTACCAATAGCGTCAATCTTCGGTCATTTCACGTTAGATCCCCAGTTATTTGATAGAGGAGACTTGTACACTCATTAGATACAAATATTTACGGCCAATCCTAACACAACATGGCCATTTTCAAAAGATTACGCGAAGTCATTTAATACCCATCCGTTGCCAGGCTTTACATAATAACCATAGAGGGGAGGTAATCTCAAAACAAAACAATAATCACAATTTATGCTGCATTGAGAGCATTTATGTCTACATTTTCTCGATTTCTCTGGTATATGGAAAGCAACGTTGGCAACCGAGGCACAACGCTGTATACTCTTAAGGGTTCTTTGACTGTGTCATTCTCGGCCACATGAGAATTGTATACAAAACGGTGGCATTTGGAATGACGGGATCTTAAGGGTATACATGTATGAAATCACAATGTTGATCCAGGTAAAGTGCTGTACAATCAAAGACTGCGCGTGCGCTAAGGTACTCTCAGGTTGCCCAGATTTTACCAGATACGGAAAGGGAAATAGCAGTGGTATTGCGAATCCAGCGTTTATTCGCAAGCATGGTATTAGCGGCACAGCACAGAAGTGCTGCACGCTTGCGCATGCGTGGATATTGAGGGTAACACGTTCTCACTAATACCACTAACTTTCATCCCTAGTTAGCGGATTGTACAATATATTCACCGTTTATAACAATGCGTGGTGTCTCCTTCTCTCGGCTTGCTTTGAGATTTTTGCAACACTCTTGTCGCTATTCAACCTTCGTGACATGCCCACGTGGTATATATTTCTCTTTTTTCAGGTAAACTGCCCCGTCATGCATCCTTTCTGACCGAGCGACAATTTCGTCGGTCCAATGTTTCCTCTTGTCACTTCTGAGTTGTCTTCTAGTGCATCCGATTCGAAAAAATTAAACATAATTACATCTCCAACCACAAATAAGTTTCTTCTACCCGGATATTCAGATATTAATCCTCCAAAATCGTCCAACAAAGTGTCCACAGGTAAGATGTCATCTTTTTAGTGCTATTTTTATAATTTTGTATAATTTCCTTCTAGTAAAATTAATGTATAATCTTATCGATCCCAAATCATACCAAGTCATTTTCGGTAAACTAGTTTTGAGCTTCATCGATATAGATGTCACAATGTCATAGATACTGTCAGGTTGCCTTGGCATATAATAATGAAAATCGAAAATATGAATGATAGTGAGACTCCAGCGCGTTTCCGCTTGCAGATCCCTACAGGTGGGAAATCAATTTGGCACGGTGTTAGCTGCACTGCACAAAAGATCCACACAATTGCATATCCATGCAATCTGCATTAATAAAGATATTTGGAATTCTGTGATCCATGCGTTAATATACGAGTAGTGCTGGGGACGCCGCTTTGTACCCGAATTCCCACGAATCTTCATTGAAGCCGGCTCATCCTCCAGGAGGAGATAGTAAAAATACGATTGGAGCTGTTTTATCGAAGGATTTGTGGTTTGTTGCGTGCAATAAGCACAATAAAAATAATTGACAATGGGGAATGAGATACAATGTTTAAGTAATTTAGAAACGAGTAAGCAAAAACTTGTTGCGCTATACTACGTTGTTGTGTTCAGATTGAACGATGCATTTAATGTAGTATTTTGAAAGAAGTAAACATGGTAAGCAAAAAGCTTTTTCACCTAATTTATTGCTCGCACGAAATCAATCACTTTACAACGCTGCTTGACGCCGTTTAAGTTTGAACACACACCGCGGATACGTACGTATATTATTTAATATGTTACCACTTTGCGAAAAAATGAAATGCCTCGATTTCATTTAAATTTTTGGCTACCAAACCTCCTTCGTTGTTTAACACGGTGGGTCCAAACTGTTCGGAAAACAAAATTTACGGTGTTAACTGTGTTAAAAGGAGCCATTAAAGCTTAATCTATTCCCCTTTGCACGGATGTGCAATCGTGCACTACTTCTGTGTTGTGCGGCTAACATCGTGCTATACTGATCTCCCACCGGTAGTAAGCTGCATGCGGAAACACGCTAGAGTCCTACTACCACATCTATTTCTATTTGTCTCATCTTTCTAGGCCTGGGCAACCTGACAGTATGTTGGACCATGTGCAGTCCATGACCGTAACCAAATTTCCCTCGATGAGGCGTGTTTTCATACATACATACAAGCTATTTCCCTACATCCAACTGGCAACTAATGGTCTTGCTGTCATGGGAAAAAAGGTCACGCAACCATCAATCATGGAAACCATAGAGAAATTTGACCTATACACCGAAACATCCAGAATTCACAACTCTCTACATCATCACCTGGATTGTATTTTTATTGGTATACTGCTTTTCAATGTTGGTGATAGAATTTTCCATTTTTCCTCATTTTTTCATCAAAACTAACGCAACGTGAAAGCGAAATAGGTAAAGCACCATACCCTTTGAAGCCTTGTGACACTTGACCTGATTACAAGCTTTTACACTGTTTCTATTTTATGTAGATGTGATGCAAGTGCATTATTATGAATGGATTTTCATACTTTTCATTTATCTTGGCGATTTATTACATCTTCGGTTACATTCTTTTGCTTCAATTCAGGGGTCAGTATCCAAACATCATTTTGCAGCCGTAAACTGAATAATAACAGTGGGAGTTATCTACAGTCCATCAAGGCTGGAATCGACGGGATGTCTCCCATGTCAATCGCGCGGTCAAACACACCACAAACATTTGTGACAAATATCAAACTCATACGAAACGATGCTCTTTTTCGTTGTCCACAGTCAATTCCAGCATTTCACGCAAGGTCACTCGTGAACGACGTCCGTCGTTTGGACATGATACAAAAGCGCTTGGAATGTTTGCAAAAAAATGACCATGTATCTCAATCGGTCCCTTTGCGCAGTTCATGTCATGCATCGACTTCTCTGCTTCCTGCGCAAACTTCTTTGCCGAATTGTTTACCCAATTCTGTTCACTTCTCTGATGTGTACCACACCAGCTCGGAAAACCACGTCATACAGTCAACTAGTAATTCGTTATCCGGAAACACGTATATTCATGTGTCGCGTTTCAACCTACTGACTAGTTCGGATCCTTTATACAACGGAGGGCTAACGGACTCTCGCATAGGCAATAAAATGCTCAATAGCCAGTTCTTTTCTCTCACGAGCACTTCCTTACTGTCAACGGAGCAAGGAAATAGGACGTTATTGGTGCAGTCGAGAACACTGACTGTTCCTACAGTTACTGATGCCTGTGTTTCTCCGATAACTTCTACTGGTTTCCAGCCATGCACACTTGCATCTGAATCGCTGAGCTCTACATCTTCACCACACGTTGTGAGTTTCTGGTTTTTGAGTGATATTTCCAGCATGCTTTGCTATATTAATTTGGGTGTTCTGATGTGGTACTTTTTTACTACGCAAAAACATGATAACTTGATTCTCCACCGATATTAAGCTGCAAGTGTAAACGTGGTGGGGTCCCACTACCATTCCAAGTCTCACTATATCTGTCTAGGCCTGGGCAACTTGACAGTACCTTACCGTTTTCACGCATGTGATTTCATACGTACATGGTTCTCGAATTTTATACCAGCGCTTAGACCCGTGTCATTTTGATAATTTACAGTCAGACAGTATTTAAGAACATATGATGGCGAATACAGTGAATGATCTTATGTTAAAATTTCCGGCAGTTTTATAGATTCTACCCCTGCTAGCAGCATGATGTTCACCTCCATTCAATTTACTTTTCTATATTTGTGAGCTGTTCTGTCTCATTGCCAAGGTCTCCGTCAATTAATCAAATGATGGAAACAAATCTGACCAAATCACTCGTTTTTCCTTTGGTGTTGTAACCATTAAAGCGAATATGAACATCAACATTCTTCTGTCATTTTGGGCGTTTCACCGGAAATCACTCTTTGATTCAGTATTTGAACATTGCACGGTTTGTGTAATCTTACAATACTTCTGTGTTGTGCTAAATTGATTTGTCACTGGTAGTGAGCTGTAGTCTCACTTCCATTGCTATTTTTACTTTTCACATCTGTCTAGACCTGACAACTTGACAGCATCTTAACCCATGTGCAGTCTATGACTGTGTGGCACTTCAGCTAGACTAGACTTTGAAGTTTTTTGACCATTTTTCCTGTGTTTCGCCTCTCACTAACTAACCTTACTATTTCACCTCATGATGGCAAAGAGCCAGAAACCGGTTGTGGACATCGACCATCAATTTCATTTTGATTTAAAGTTACAAAACGTGTCTCGTCCTGATCTAATATCATTTTGATACTAGTCTGATTTAGCTTTTGTTATTTGTTTTACAGACCCCGCTTCCTCGTTTAAATATGCGGCATGCCAATGTGAAACGCTATCCAAAGTATAATACTCGTAGGAATTCTGGATTCGATAGGCGACTTCGGTGAGTTTGTCATTTTCTATTCTTTTTACTTGACCACGAACAATTTTTACCAATGCGGCAACAAGCTGCCCTTGGTTCTATCCGAATCATGTTGCCAGCAAACTGTCATCGTTATTCTTCTTGTTACCATGGTGACGCTCCCATCCAACTTTGATTATTACGTCAATCCGACGGCCTATTCTCCTCATTGAAAACCGTGGCAAAATGGAAGATTAGCTGTATATTAAATGATTATTTCTACTCAGAGCCCAATGACACTTTTCGGGACGCATCTGTTAAAATGATCATTTCATTTGAGGTCGCAAAATCATTCAAGGTAATGTGCGCGGCGAAAATAAACAATGAGGTGACTCTCTGAGTTTCATCCGCGTTTACCCAACAGTAATAGCAACAATGTCGTCTGCATGATATAGCTATTCGATTCTTTTCTTGCTCTCCACCGAATGACGAGCAATTGAGTTGATTCGTTAGTTTTTTGCCCTCTCCATCATTTCGATGCTAAATCATAATTGAATGAACTTATTGCAACACTCGCAAGTAGTGTGCTTAGCACGTTGCCACTTCCTTCGTTGTTGGTATGCACAACGGTTCTTTTCTATATTTGCATTTCTATCGCTATACGCTCAATGTTAGAAACGATTCACTATGCACGCTGTCTAAAGGTTAGAAACCACATTCTGCATTTTTCTACGTTCACCTTGGATGAAAATAACGCCTCCACCCCCGCATTTTCTGTTAGTCCTGTTCTGCCTGCCACCCACGCAGCGTGGAATCCAGGGTTTGTCATGAATTCATCGGCGAACAAAGAAGACGCGGTCTATTTTTAGCGTCACGTGCGCACGCATGTCTATCGCGCTAAATGTGCGCCGTAGCATAGGTGCATTGGATCATGACAATTACGTCATTTCTGTGATGTAAGCATCATCCTGGCTGGCTGGCTGTTAGTTGATTTATTACGTGATTTTCATTTGAAGTGCAACAACTATGTCGGAACAATTTTTTGGTTATCGATTTTTACCCAACATAGCAGTTTCATCAGTATTGAACCTTTCACTTGGTCAAAGTGTGCCATCGCCAAACTGGTGAACCTGTATCTCGTTCTTTGCCGTTTTGTCACGGTTGCAGTGCACAATTCGGTTGGGCGACCACAATAGATGTTGCTGGCTCCTTCTGAACTGGCCAGGCAAACAAAGCTACTCAAATGTGCCAGTCTGGAGAACAGTTCATAAACGCTTAATTGCGATCGGTCAAACGGTGGACGGTAGCCCAGGCATGGGACTACAATGGTGATGGTCGGGGGTTCGAATCCCGCCCCCTCAGCGGTGGATATGCACTGCTGATGAGCTCAAATGAGAGCGAAACTCGAGTCCAGTGCTTCCATTATGGACCGTCGTGATCAACTTTGTGAATAGTTCGATGGGCTTGGCACGGATGAGTGGTCACAAATATAAACAACTTATTCTCCAAATATCGCTTAAACAATTTACCTTTTTGAGCGCCGAAGCTCGACAAATGTTGTACTGTCTCTCACTCAGGTTCGCCGCACTTACAAAGCGAAACATTGGTCATTTCTATTTCTGTTTTCTTTCTATTTCTTTTGTCATCTCTGTCTAGGCCTGGGCAACCTGACAGTATCTCAGCCCACGTGCAATCTCTGACTGTGCGGCACTTTGCCTGGATCAGGCTTGTGCTTTCACATCACATCATTTGTAAGCGTATCATCGCTTGACTCAGACTCAATCTGTCATTATGTAATCGAACACCGTCGTTCATTGGAGGAACCGCATTATCAGTCGCTTCAAAGTGAAGCAAACGCATGCTTGGTGACGCATTGTAATAAGATATAAGAGAGAATTGCAGTGAGACTCCAGCGTATTTCCGCATGCAGCTCAGCACTAGCGGTTAATTTATACAGCACGAGGTTAGCTCCGCAGTGCAAAAGTACTGTGCTATTCGTGTTCACCTTGAAGGTATTGATCGAATAATTTACCAACTGGTCAATTTGGGCGATGGGTTTTGATTGTAGCACTTGGTTGCTGGAATGTGGTCGTATATTTACTTGCGACATCTTTTGAGTGTCTCGTTCCATCGTATTTCATATCGAGGTATGAAAGCTTTGAGAGAAAATTCCACAATGTGTCCAGTCTGTTGGAAACTCATGCTGCTCATTCTCACCATCGATTTTCATTCGCGACTGTTAATTCGACCCAGATCACGTTGAATGTGCACCTCCGAAAACTAATTGGTGTCAGCTGATGTTTCGCTGCTGAAATCATCCCGTCTTCGATGTTTCTAATAATTGCTATCGGATAATCACTTGACTTT
>JACCGJ010004808.1:0-25640 GCA_013407085.1 Atriophallophorus winterbourni
AATAACCGCGAAACCGGTCGTGTGCTTCTGTCCTGCTTTTCGAACGTCATATACTACTTAATAATAAAAATCTGACTTTAAAACAAAACTACAATCCTGCTGTTATTGGAATGTTGCAAAAATATTCCAAACAGTTATCGGTGCTACTTTGCACCAACTGTGGGACTTAGATTAGTCCCCATATCAAAAGCTAAATTTCAATTTGCAAATGAGGATTTATCCTCGAAATCGCAAATAAATGGGTTTAGCACAAAGTCAGAACGGCGTTTTTCGAATGTCAGTTCACGATACGCACACACCTGATGAGCGGCATAACCGCGAAACCGGTCGTGTGTTTCTGTCCTGCTTTTCGAACGTCATATACTACTTATTAATAAAAATCTGACTTTAAACAAAATCTACCATCCTGCTGTTATTGGAATGTTGCAAAAAATATTCCAAACAGTTATCGGTGCTACATTGCACCAACTGTGGGACTTAGATTAGTCCCCATATAAAATCTAAATTTCAATTTGCAAATGAGGATTTATCCTCGAAATCGCAAATAAATGGGTTTAGCACAAAGTCAGAAAGGCGTTCGAATGTAAGGTCACGGATACGCACACCTGATGAGCGGCAATAACCGCGAAACCGGTCGTGTGCTTCTGTCCTGCTTTTCGAACGTCATATACTACTTATTAATAAAAATCTGACTTTAAACAAAAAGCTAACGATTAATTTTTCGCCCGTCGTATTCGCTAGATAGATCGGATGAAGGATTCGGTTTGGTTAACCTTGAAACAGGAAAGTGCTTGAACTTTCAAAGCGAATGCTACAGTGGATCAGTGAATTGGTTGGTCACAACCCCACCTTTGATTTGGGAATTGTAGAGAAACCGATGAGATTGCTTGCTGCCCATCACTTACACTCTACTGCCGGTTCCTGGCTGTTTATCATCATCAAGCGCAGGTCGTGAGATTATTTTCGGTCAGATTTGAAGCAGTGGAAAGGTTTTTTTAAAATGTGGTTCATACCGTGAACCACGGTTTTCAACTACAACGTCACAAATGCAGAGCCTCGTTGTTGCGCCACGCATGTTAATCGTTCGGACTTTTCCTATCCCTACTAAAATGTGGATTCAGGGCTTTACGTGACCAAGGTAAGCACCACGAATTTGGTCGTGGGTTTATATCAGATCGGTATGATTATATATGGTCGTTTCTGACACAATTAGGCTCTTCCGGACTTTTATCAATTTTCGTAAATGCGATGAAATCTTAACTGTCCGACCTCACCTGTTATCGATGTACTTTATAGCGTCGATTTTGGTAGTCCTACAAACACGAAACTTTGTTAGACCGATTTCACAAATCTCTCATTTTCTATTTCGGAATGTGCTCTACTATACGCCCAGTTGCAAAAATGTATTCACCCCAACTCTGATCCGTTGCCACTGTCCTCTTAACTCGCTTCATCTAAAGTACTCTGGTCACGCCAGAATCTCGCCACACTTTGAAAAAGCACCTGGTTGCCTCTGCAGCCGCGGGGTTGTTCCTGGATCTTGACCAATCGCAAATCGGTGACATTGAACTTCGTCCGAAAGCAACACCCAACCCGGAACATATCGGTCGCATGGGGACCGTGTCAACCGGCACTACACCGATTTCACTTCGGTTATTCTTCGCTGTGCAGCATCTGTGGACGGAACTGTTGACACACTCGTTTTCTGAATACTTATTCAACACGATGGTCACGGTAAGAAGTTTCTTTTCTTTTTTCTGGTGATTTATAATTGGATCAGCCGTACAGCGATTGACCTGTTGCCGTCTTCAAGTAGGGGTCCAGGAGATCAGAATACACAGTGGCTTCTTTCCCTTAGTGATATGGCTCAAAAACGTGTTCATTGACGGTCTTGTTGTAGCAAAATGAAGTGACGAGGACAGCTTGTTATGATGCCTGATAGTGAAAGCCGTCATGCTGATGTCGCTCTACTCGTTCACAAGACTTGCTTGAACGAATGTTTGGATCGAGGTGTTGACACCTCATCCCAGTGTGTCTGTGTCTGATCGTCTATAGGTTCGGTAGCTTTTAGGCCCCATTTCCCCATCTTTTTATGGCTTTATGGCAGTCAAGCACTCGTTACTTGTGTAGTGCGGTCCATGAAGTTGATAATGATGTTACCGCTGTTGACCACAGTCTGTCCTAAATAGCTCATATCAGAACGCTGTTCATCCCGCGCGCTTCGTGTATATTTTAGTGCCGTGCTGTCTAGCAAGTTCCGCTCATCTCTTTGTCTTCAATTAGACTCATCATCAGTTACGCGTAAGTTAGGTTCGACGCGTGTTATAGGCTTCGTTTGCTAACCTTTGCCACCTGTGGCGTCGACGCGATGTTTCACTCCATACTAAAGGCCGAGTGTACAACGCAGTGGTGCGCGCTACACTCCTTTATGGCTGCGAAACCTGGTCTATCCGAGCGGAAGATGTCCGTCGGCTTTCTGTTTTTGATACCCGTTGCCTGCGTAGAATTGCTCACATTCGGTGGCAGCATCGTGTTACAAATATAGATGTCTGCAAGCGGGTGTTAGGACCAGGTGGCCACGGACTGAGAGAAATGCTGATGCTTGCTCGCTTGCTCACCGTTTACCGTACCCTGCCTTATTCTCAGAGCCTAACAGAAGCTGGGAGATCTGGTGGCCAGTCCATGACGTGGCGCGTTGGGATGAAGAAACTCACCGTAGCGCTAGGCTCAGTTGGGCGTATTCGTTTGCCTGGGTGGGGTCCAAAAGCTCCACCTAATAGTTGGCTGAAAACCTTAGGCGAAATGGCTACAAACCGAAGTCAGTGGCGCCAGTGTATTTTATTATGTGTGTCATAATTTTTTATTCGGTATTATTTTACATAAAAACACAAAAAAACACAAAAATCGCATGTAGTGAAACTACAAAAAACCCAGCTGCTTTTTGTGCATTTGCGTTTGCGTATTCCGGTTGCCTGCTTTCCCTTTTCCACGCGCTTGCTTATCTGCCTTTCCTGCTTCATATTGCTTGGCACTTTGTCTGGCTCCAGACTTGTGCTTCATGATGATGATGATAGGCTTCGTTTCCACGTTAAACTGTGCTTTCCCCCGCTCCACGCTTTGAACAATGTCTGTTATTTGGTGTTGCCTATTTTTGTTGCCAATTTCGAATTAGCGAGGAAGTCACTCAACTCCGATATGACCTTGAAGGATCGTACAAACTTGAGTGTACAATAAATCATCAAGGGTGGTAGCAATCTGTCTAAATATGAACAACTTCTGATTTAATGGATAGCTATGCAAGCAAAACAGTGGTTTAGCGATGGGCTCACCCATTTCTCCAGTGCTGGCGAATATGTACATGGAGCACTTCGAAGAGATAGCTTTGAGAAACGAAGCTTTAAAACCAAAATATGATGACGCTATGTCGACGATACATTCGTCATCATAAAGCGCAACAGAAGAGAAACATTTCCTAGTTATCTCAATAATTTAAAACCGAGTCTAAGGAAGAGACACTTCCGTTCTTGGACTGTCTCGCGCAAAAAGACAACGGGAAGATAAGAACGACGATATATCGTAAACCAATCGACACAGGTGGCATTTTAAGATTCACATCTGCAGATTCTAAAAGGGTATTTCAGTCCGTAGCAAAATCGCTATTCTACAAGGTTGATCTCCTCTGCAGCGATGATGCCGATAAGAGACGAGCTCATGAAGAAGTCAGTCGCCGACTTGTAGATCATGGTTACCCCAAGAGCCTAATTAAATGCCAATTGAACCGAGTTAAACATCCGCAACCGAAAACAGAAAAAGTTTGCTGAGCTACCATATCTCTACCGTATGTCAACAGCGCCTCCGAAGGAATAAGTCGAATTTTGAATAACGCGGGAATTAGAGTAACATATAAAGGAGGTAGAACTCTATGCTCCGTGTTAATGCATCTCACAGATAAGACTGCTTTAGGTTGTGCGACCAACTGCATCTACAAATGCAAGGTTTGCGCGGGTGTTTTCATTGGCAGACGTCTATAGAACTTTGCACTAGGGTAAACGAACATAGCAAACGAGTAGGAAAGCAACCCCGCAGTCCCAGTGAATATCAATCACTGATTCGGGATTCTGCCCTAGTTGAACACGTGCTAGACACGGGTCACAGCGTAGATCTTGATAACGTAGAAGGGATAAGACGGGGTGTGAAACGTTATAGGGAAAGACTTCACACTGATGGGGGATTAACGTGCATAACACCTAATGTGCACACGGATTACGTAAGCAGTGTGTCAGCGGACGCTATTCGCACCTGCACATAAAATAAACAATTTTGGGATTAACACAGCATTTAGGGGTGTCTATCTTAGAGAACTCAGGATTGGTCAAGAAAATGCCATTTAAACCCGAACCCTGTTCATACCGCCACCCTTGGTCTGACAGAGCTTCTGTGTTCAGAAGCGAAACGTTACCAAAAAACTTGCTATAACCGATTCATTGCAACCTTTCTTTTAATGATTATGGACTCCCGATCGGTCTCGAATATTTTCGAATACCTCTTCGATTGTTTGTTCGGCAGTTGTAAACCATTCGAGGAGATTGTGGTTCGTAGAACAGTCACACTTTAGACCACAACTGTTCAATCAACACTTCAAACAACGAGATGCTTGCGTTTCTCATTTGCTAAAAACCTGAACAAAAGCCCACGTTTCAGATCGGTAACAGCACTTTGATAATGTTTGTTTGATTATTTCTGTTCAACAAAATCACGTCTTCTTTCGCTCTTTTTGTACCCATCCGGTTAAGTGATCCTATGCAACCTTTCCACTTTTCAGATCATCATCCCGTTTCTTCATGGGAAAGTTTATTTCATGGTCTTTCTGGCGCTGTGCCTTCTTCACAGTGTTTTAACTACAACTTTGCAAGAGTTGAGATTGGTCAACAAAGTAAGTATACCCACTGTTGTTCAAGCTTCATTGATTTTTTGTTTGGTGGGCTTGGGAAACCCTGTTCATGTTGTGCTTCAGCATTTCATGTGTGTGTAACGCAGGTATAGAATCACAACAGTCAGGTAGAACGAAACGATTGATGGATATAGCGCTTTACTCGTCTAGAATCAGAATAGGACAGCTGAAATGGAGATAAGTTATACAGTTTCGAAGAAGAATGTGTACATAATCAATATTGTTCAAAAGTATAACGTAGATTCACGACAGTGTGTTCCATAGTTTTTGTGAGGATGTGACTTTCTATCGAGTAGAGTTTTCTGTCCTTTCTGAAATTCAATCTCTATCGATTTACAAAGCATGGCAATCTATCAAGGATGTACTTCAGGATCAAGGATGTTTGAGATGATCATCCTCGTTGGCTTGCTCTTGTCAAAATGTCTCACGAGACGCGGTGCGATCTCATCCCTGTCAAGTGCAGCATTATATCGACTATAAATCCTCGTCAGTTTTTCATTAACATACTTTTACGGCGAAATTATGATTACCACGAAAAGGGAAACTATTTCATGCGATTTGACTTCAAATGCCTACTCTTCCGACTCAAGTAAACTTCAGTCAAATAGCGTGACCGATTAGAGTGGAATCAGTCAAAGAACTTCCTTGTGGCTTTTACTGTCACGCGTCTTAACCAGCCATTCCCGTCTATCCGCTTGACGAGGGCGGAAGTTCTTTCGAAAACATTCTGTAGACGGTCTTCGGATATGATTAGCTACTCCCAGGAGCCCAGCCGTGAAAAGCGATTGAGTCGACTTGAGAATGTCTGTGGCACCATACCTTTACCGGATTGCGGGGCATTCAAATTGGCCATGCGTAATATTAATTTCTCCACGTTTTTTCGATGTTTTTCGTCATCGTGTTTTCGAATCAACGGAGGTCAACTTTTAACGCTCACTGTTTAAACAAACTACGTGATACCGGGATTTACTTTGAAGTTTTTTGTCCCATAAAATTTCGGTGACAGCAGTTGGTAATAAACCTGGCCATATATCAATGCTATCAACCAAAACGGACAAGAAACACCGTGCAGTTTACAAAATGTAACCTGATATCGTAACCTGTTTGTCATTTTTTTCAGTTTTGTGGCGATATTTTTGTAATTGACAAAGTAAAGCAATATCATCATCATCTTTAAATATATTGCTAGATCTGATATATATCCTATCCAAGCATTTCGCCACCCCTATAGATTAAGATTAACAACACATATCCAACATGCCAACAGTGCTTGTAGAAATTGAAATTTCATCTTCCTAACAAAATCCCATGTGAGCACGTATTACGTATACAGTGGAACCCGGGTACAACGAATCGCTGGGGAGAGAGTAAAATGTTCGTTAAAAGCGGGGTTCGTTGCAAGTAAAACGCATTGTCATACATGTGATTTTGCCGCCGTTTTTCTGTACACGTGTAAACAATAAAGAAGTGAAGAATGTCTTACCTTTGTGTGTTTCTGCATGCGTGTAATCCATTTGAAGTTCTTGTTAATAATAGTAAATTTATTATAAAACGAAGTAGTAAAATCATCTTGCACACACACTGACCGTCCAATCTCACGTTTTCCTGAAGTAGCTGGCGATACTCTTTTGTTTACGTTTTGACTTCGCCACCGCCTCGATCTCTCTCCACAAATTCAAGTTCTCTTTCGACGTCTCTTCCTCCTATTCTAAAAAATCTTCTGCAGAGATCAAGAGCACTCCTGGCATCTTTCACAGACGGAGCTACGACTTCTGTGTCACTGTCTTCGTCCGGCAATGGCACTGCGGCTGTACCAGTCACAGAGAATTCACGTGATTTTCTTGTGCATGCGTGCAAGTCAGTTAGCACACTGTAGGTTATTCTGCCTGTGTCTCTCCAAGCTGTGTGTCAGTTCTATTCTTAGCGCACTACAGGCCACTCTTGACGGAGCGTTGTGGGTTAAAGGCAAGACAAAGCGAGTTCGTTGTATGCATGAACTTTATTGAAGAAACATAGCTGTCGGGACCATGTACAGTGTTCGTAATAAGCGAGATTCGTAACGAACAGATTCGTTGTACGAATTTTTTAAATAGGCTTACAAAGAAGGAATTTATTTGGGAAATCATGGTGTGTTCGTTCAAACCGGGAATTCGTTGAAAGCGAGTTCGTTGTAGGTGGGTTCCACTGTATATGTATGTATACATTCAGTCGAAGCGCCTCACAGTCAGAGACTAAACTTCGTTGTCTAGTCCTGGACATATAAGGAAATATATAATTGCGAAGAGAGTTCAACGTGTTTGCCGTGCACCTGAATACCGGCGGCAAGTCAATTTAACATGGTGTTAGCTGCGCAGGACAGAAGTACTGCACGATTGCACATCCTTGATGCCTTTCTCGCGAATCCATTCCGCTGAATCTGATAAGTCAGCTATTCTCGCCTGGTTCGTTAATATATATATCAGTCATACAATCGAACTTCGAATACGTTGAGCATGTCACAATTATGGACCACGCTAATATACGAAACTTTAGTATCGAACAACTGCTGAAAATTAATGACGGTTTTCCTCTACAGGAAGCAAGTTACACGTTACGCACAGTAAGTGTTTTCCCCTTTTCATCAGCTCATCTTGTCAACCAAGTTGGAGTTTTTTTTTAACCCTTATCACCTCGGTTGCTCCCTAACACCTCTTGTTCAACATCATTTAGCTCGCTCCTTTCAAAATCGAGTTTGCCTTGCTTCGTTTAACTCGTCCAACCATCAGGCTAACACTGCGGTTAAACTAATCGACTCAACTGTTTGTCAACGCGACTTGCGGATATACTTTGATCGCTCGATGGATTCATTCTGTTCATGCGTGCTTCACTTGTTGATTCCCTAGCATGGAACACCGCCCGCTCTATGTGATCAGATTTTGGGTCATTTGACAGTCCTGTTGGGACATTCGTACCCAATCGCGTTGCGTCAACAAGCCAAGAAATGTCTAACCGAGTTGTTGAGGATCCTTCATTTGTTGGTGGTGGACCTATCAAACACGGACACTTGTAAGTTTGGCTGAACTCGATGGTCTAACACGTTGTTTGCTTGCCTTTTCTGTGATCAAATCCAAGCTGACGACATTGGAAAATAGTGACACGTGCTCAAACAGCACAACTTTTATGTATGTTTTCTAAATTCAAATACTTTGGTGGTAGGAAAACACTTTTCAGAATAACATGCCTTGCATAACAAATATGGTCTTTGAAAAATGTGTTCACTCTGTTTCCATACCATACTGAAGCCGACAATAATGAATACTTCGCTTTTGGATTTAAAGCTTCGCCATTGCGAAGGGCAGTTAGGGCACTTCGAAAATTCGCTTCGCACTTCGCTTCGCTCCAAAAAAGTAACATTCGTTATTGTCTGTACTGAAGTGTACAATGGGTCTGGAAGTCAACTGCGCAACCGTAAACTGTTTACTGGGGAGATTAACTGTGGTCGACGAACTGAATACTACTCAATGATCTTTCTTGTTAAAACCAGTATTCTCTTTCCGATGAAGCCTCGGTAGTTTAAACAAAACATTGACCGAAAATTAGTTTGCTGTGTGCTCTGAATTTTGTGTTGTCACTACAGTGTTTTTTTTCAGTGAAAGCCGCTTTTCAATTGTTTTATGTTCGTGTATTAATCGACTTCGCTGTTTCAAGAATTAAGATTTTATGGTGAAAAAAGCAATCGCTTTACATGTACCATTGGATGACAGCTATAAAAATACAGAGGATTCAATCAAAATTCTGTTGAGGTGTTTGGTTTGTATGGGTTCATATGGAGTCAATATACAGGGCCGATAGTGTAGTGCTCTTTGATATAAGCATTCAGTTTCGATTTGAAATTAAAGATCGTAGGAGCGTTCACAATATCATGTGTTAGTGAATTCCATAGAAAGCAAATACGCATAGACAAGAAATGACTTATGCAATCTAGTCTTGAGAGCGGTATAACGAAACAACTTGATTGACTCCGTGTATTCTTAGGGGAGCTAACTTTTGTGAAATCGTGGAGAGGGTGATTTTCCATTCGCAATATTTTATATATAGGGATCATGTGGCTTATTACTCTCCTTTGTGTAAAATCGGTCAATCCCAGCATGGCCATTCACTATTGGTATGGGATATGCCGCATCGCATCAAGTAGCTTCGTCGCCGGGTGGTAAATTTTATCCACCAATCCCATGTCTTTACGCAGCCACCGTTCCCAAGCTGGAATCATGTATTCTATCGTCGGATGGATGTAAGTATTTAAAATGCGCGGGAGCGTTTTAGTAGAGAACCGCCCAAATATTCTCCTCAGCAGTCCAAGATACCGCTTGCCGTGAAGAATACTTTCTGGCAATGACTATTCGGTTTCAGGTTATTAGTATTCCAGATACCGAGATCTTTCTCAGCGCTGGTCCAAGTCAAGTTTTCATGACCAACATTATATGTATGCTCGTATTGCCGGCCAAGTTGTAACATTTACGTATGTTGAAAAGCATCTGATTTCGTTGAGACCAGTCATATAGGGCATCCAAATCCTCTTGTTGAAAACGATTACAAGCATCGTCACTTAACCCCAAGCACCTGCAGCCCACCACCAACCCTACAGTTTGATGAATAAACTTATTTTTTCCTCTCCATAATCACCTCTATCTCACTGGTTGTACTTGTCTCAATTTCAGCTGACTGCAATCTTCCTGGGGATTTACCCAAAACCGGACTCATTTCCTCAACACTTTTGCTTGACCTCCATGCTCGCTACGCCTGTAAATCTCAACTGTTGCCTCTGTTCGAGCTGCTTCTCTCTCCCGCGGTTGTTCAGGAGTTGCCCGCGCAAGTCGTGATTGTGGATGACTCGAGAGACACGTTCGGTAATGTCTCCGTGTGATTGCATGTTTCTCGATTGTTTCTCTTTCAGCGTAATCATTCCGCTCTCTTTACATGCATGCAATTGCAAGCCTGGATCCAGTCCAGTTGTGGACTTTTGTTTAGGCCGTAGTGGTATGGTATGGTATGAAAGCACAAGCCTGTTCCAGACAAAGTGCCGCATAGTCAGAGACTGCACGTGGGCTAAGATACTGTCAGGTTGCCAAGGCCTAGACAGATATGATGGGGAAAATAGAAATAGGCCGTAGTGGTGTTTTCTGACGACTGCGTTCTAGCGACTGCTTCGTCTTTTGAACCCCCTCGTCTTGTCTCGCAGAACAACTCTCGTATTCCGAATCTTATCTTTTCTGGAGTGACGGCGTTGTGCAGTACAATCAAGTTTGAACAAAAAGGAGAAATGTAAATGGAGAAAAGGGCAGTACTATTGTTCGCTGCTTGTTGATGTTATCGTCCTCGATATCCCGTTGTTAGTTGCTTCGCGCGACGGCGAAGATCGGTCAAGGTACACGTGATGCAGATAGACTCTTGAATCGCATGTTAGAGAAACATAGAGTAAATAGAAGTGTACAATAATAAATGTGTAGAAACACTAGTCTGCTACAGACTACACGTTGGCTAACATTCTGTCAGATTCCACGGGCCTTGATAGATTTAAAAAGTAAAAGAAATAAAATGATAGTGTGTCTCCAGCGTGTTACCGCATACAGCTCAATACCGGTTGCAAGGTGTCTGCTGTGTAATACACGATTGCACATCCTATATATTTCCTTTTTAGCTCGAGTGTGGATAGTTCAGGGAGAAAATTGAATTGACGGAAGCGTGTTCAAGCAGCAGCTCAGCACCGCGTATGTATGTATGTATGTCTCTGTCTAGGCCTGGGCAACCTGACAGTATCTCAGCCCACGTGCAGTCTCTGACTGTGTGGCACTTTGCCTGGATCAGGCTTGTGCATACATACATGTATGTATGTATGTATGTATGTATGTATGTATGTATGTATGTATGTATGTGTGAAAGCACAAGCCTGATCCAGGCAAATTACCACACAGTCAGACACTACACATGAGCTAAGAATACTGTCGGGTTGCCCAGGCCTAGACAGATATGAGAAAGGAAATATGAATCGAAAGAGGAAATCAAGTGGTAGAGACTCTCCAGCATGTTTCAGCATACAGATCACTACCGTCAGCCAAACACTTTAGCACGGTGTTAGCCGCACAGTACAGTAGTATTGCACAATTGCACATCCCTGCAATTCAAGCACCGCATAGCATCTACATAATTTTGAACATGATACTCTGGAATGATGTCGGTTTGGTGCTCATTGTATTGTTCCTCCTCCACGACCTGATCTTTCACCAGCCGTTAGTTCGTGGTAATTTTGCTGCATCGACCGGCCCATTTGGGATCGAGTTTAACTTTCCTATGCTGCACCGATTAACCTAATAAGTGTTTATATCTGGGATATTCCAAGATTGACTTTCGTTGATCCTTTAAACGTGCTCCTAATCTTTTCGTTGTTCCCTGTTTCCGCTGAATACAGTTCCAGCTTTAACAGAGGGATATTTTTAAAACCTCGGTTGTTTTTATGCTTGTAAGGAACAGCGTCTCCATCAACCTATTCCATCGGACTAGCGTCTCTACACAACTTTATTGTACAAACATTTCACTTTCCTTATCTTTTGCTTTACTCTATTTAAACCAACGCTCTCTGCGATGTCTGCTGAGAAAGACGCTTTTTATCATAACCTAACAACAGTCCTCAAAACGTGCCACAATAAACGATGTAGTGATTTCAATGCCAGAGTTGGTCCAGATTACGAGTCTTGGCAAACTGTCTCGGAAGGTTCGGAGTAGGTAAAACCAATGGAAATGGACAACGCCTTTTAGAAATGTGCACACAGTTCAGTCTTTGTGTCAGTAACACTGTCTTTCAAACAAAACCACGGCATGAAGGCTCTTGGAAGCATCCTCGCTCTAATCATTGGCATCAGCTTGATCTTCTTGTTAGGCGCAATTCAAACGGTATCCCCAACCGACTAATATGAATGTAACGTACCGCCAGTTTGCGCTTTCAACCAAAGCCACAGAACATCTTCTTTTTTCTGCTTTGATTGTAACAACAAACGTCATCACTACTTGATTATAATATTCGGTTGGAAAAAAGGTATCTCACTGGACACAACGTACTATTAGTTGCACTG
Source organism: Atriophallophorus winterbourni (assembly GCA_013407085.1). Lineage (NCBI taxonomy): Eukaryota > Metazoa > Platyhelminthes > Trematoda > Plagiorchiida > Microphallidae > Atriophallophorus > Atriophallophorus winterbourni. The sequence goes on from JACCGJ010004808.1 coordinate 12,058, forward strand.
CTTTTTTCATCATTTGCTGCAATCATTCCAGTTCTATTTCAGATGTAGTGGGATTGGCACATCCATCACCGCATCTTATAAACACCCGTTTCCCCCTCAGATTCTTGGCTACACTCGTTTGAAGTGACCGCTAACCAATTCCTACATACCCCCGCTCGAAAGCCAAGTCGTTTTGACCACATGTTCAAGACAGATTTGAACGCCACCAATGCATCGTGTCACCTATTCGAGACGGATCATGCCGCTTCTGAACTCGCGGATCTGTTTTACCTGCTGCATGTCCCTCCGTCGAGTCAGGGCTATACTTTTCACTTGATCCTCTGTTTGCTAACGCATCATGCAACCTCGTTGAATACTGAACAGGTTGGTCGTATTGTTCAATCGCTTTTTTGTTATTAAAACAAATATTTGGCTTCGAAAGAAAACATGTTTCCAGTTATGCAGATCTTGGACTCACTGTCTCTACTAGATGAGTGCAAGCAACATGAATCCGGTCGTGCAGTGTGTGTGATGAAAATGTTTAACTAAGGATTTTATTTTGAAAGATGTTCGTCAAACCAAATGTATCAGTCAGAACGGGGAACGTGATTAAGTAGCACTCCAACCACCACCTCTAATTGGTCGTATCACTCAACAGACTATTGAAATCCTAGGAGTCTCCGGTCGCGTAGACGAAAACAAGATCAATTGGACTATTGACCCAGCATAGTGTGAAATCGTTCAAGGTCAATTGTCACGTGTGGTTCACACGTGTACGACTAATCGTGTGACAATTGTGCCTAAAGCAAAATCGGTTTAAAAACCAGTATACTTACACACCACTACCGGGTACTGGCTGTTTGCTGTCATCGGGTGGAAACAGTAAGTTCGGGTTCAGTGAGCCTTGAAACAGTGGATAAATGGTAAACAAAGTTATACTTGAATGCCACTGTTACATAAGGTTTTAAACTTGATTCAATAAACCAATTAGTGGTGTTCCCTAGTTTGATGCTGGATTTGTAAACCGTCTTCAAGTTGATTGGTCATTAGCTAGAGTCGTTGTCGAGAGTGTTCATATCATTTTGTAACGTAGGAGCGGTATACCCATTCTAAAGGCTCGAGCTGGTCAACGTAGGCAATAGTATTGCCGTGAAATGTCTTGTTATGCAGAGAGTTCTTTTGAATTTTCTCCTTGCGTGTTTTGCGAAAATTAACTCTATAGTGCATCGGTCGTCGCTCAGGACACACATGGTCACCTTGGTGCATCCAATAGAGGGTGTGTTAAAGAAAACGGACTACTACTAATACTACTATTACTCGTAAAGTGTTGTGATACATAACATTGATTTATTGAACAGCTCTTTATTGATTGATAACCAAGCACTGGAATTTGTTGATCGTTCGATGTATCTCAGTAATTCTGCATCGTGAGATGATGAATTTTCGACCGCAGTATTCCGAAACTTAGTTCATCTCTGGCGTCAGAAATGACTGACTTAATTGCTCAAAAGTAGACTGTACAAAGCGACATTTCTGGCTGTATGGGTGCGAAATTTGGATCTTTCATAAAGAGCGTATCCGACGTTTCTAAGTATTCGATCACCACTGTTATCATCGCTTACGCAACGATATTATATCGTATTTGCATAAACTGTCCAATCTGATATCATTGTTTTGCCAGATCAAATCTATCCTGCAATGGGCACACGATCTTTACCCGCACGTGAAGGATCCCCGTCTTCGTGCGAGTCTTTTGCAATCGTTGGCGCAATTAGGATCTTCTTGTACCCACACCTGTGTCCAACTCATCGCGTCCAATGTCCTTCCGCTGGATGAGTAAGTTTTTCTCGCCACTTTCGATTCTTTTGTGGCAAGGGAAGAGCTCCGTGTTACTATAATCATCGTCATATACGCCAACATGAGAGTTCTATTTCTACGATAATCAATTTTCTGCCGTCATATGCTTGCTTAACGGTGCAATAGTTTCTACTGAGTTATTTTCCCTATTCCCCTTTAGCATCTGGTCCACTTTTCTCTCTTCAATCGCCTTCACTCCGTTTCCCGTCGCACACCCTCTTGATGGCCCCAGTGATGTAACCGTGGACTCTGATGGCTCTACCACGGCTGGCCGTAGTACCAGCGCGTTACAAAAACTGCTTGACTACTTGCTTCATTGCTTAGAACGCTGCCAACCGTATGAACAACGTCTAGTTCCACTAAGCAACCTTATCGAGCGGAAATCGCGTGTGTCCCCTGTCGAGACTGATTCTACTTTGACGGAACAGGCCAATTTCGCTACTCATTTCTGGTTGTCGACGATAAATTGCCTTCAGGTTCGTTACTCCTATTCGAACCCTATATATTTGACAATACAAAAAGCAATTGTGTTACCTCCCCCCGCATCAATTTAGATCATTTCCGGTCCTATCACGTCTCCGAGTGAGCAGTTTCGTCTTCCGTCTGCCACCACACCGTCGTCAACGTCAGTGAAACATCGCAAGCGCCTTTTCACACGTCGTTCAACAAATGACGCGGTAACGGAACCCAACCCACCTGAATCAGTCTCTTTCTGCGAGCAACTCACGGAATCTGGACTGTTTTCCCGCATTTTGTCTCATTGGATTTTGGCTTGTGCCACAGCGTCCACGTGTCGTACGTTGTTCGGCAAATCGTATGAATCTCGTTCTGGCGCTGAAGCCAACCTAACTCATGGAGTAAAACCAGTAAGGTGAGTGTTTTATTTTCTCCCACTTGTTTCGATGGACGTTTCCGGCACAACAAGACTGCTCCCTTTGTATAGTATTGACGTGACACTCTAACCTGTAGAGGTGGATCTCCGTTGGGTATTGCTGCAGACCTATTTGTTCAATTTGCTGATGCATTTAATGGAACACTTGTTTATGAACATAGATCCTCAGTTGCATGCAATTCCATCACACACGCACACCCCACGACCGATTCCGTGCTGTTTGCACTCATCAGGTAGGGACCGTAAGATCAGGATCCACATGCGCTTGAAACAAGTTGTGCTTATATGTCACTGTCGGATAAGGTTGGTACGACCAACCTGTTCAATCACGTGATCCCACACTCACGTAGACTGGGTTTGAACCCATGACCATGAACAAACAAGCTCATTTACATGCATTTCCATCACACACACACACACACCACGACCGGTTTCGTGCTGTTTGCACTCATCAGGTAGGGTGAGTAGGATCAGGATCCACATGTGCTTGAAACAGCGGAAGAATGGTAAACAAGTTCCACTGGTATACCACTTTTTGATACGATTGGTACAACAAACCTGTGTATCATTGTGTTATCTCGTTAAAAATTGTAAAATCGCAGGTTTATACGTATTTATACATTACGCTTACTGGTTTTCGCTTTTTTGTGTGGTTTATCCCGCTTCATATGCTTGACACTTTGTCTAGCTCCAGATCTTTGTTTCATGATGATTAGCGATTATCATGTTGATCGTAGTTTTGATTATGTTGTTAGTTTGCTTATCGGCTTAGATCCTCATTATTTGCATCCTTTTCCTACCATCTCTTGTGACTGCCGCTGTTATCGTTTAATCCCCTCAAGTTTTGACAACATAATGCCTTTGGATCGATTGCTAAATATTGCTGCAGCGGTTTTGTTCCATTTTAAACCTTGTCATTTCATACGGCAACAATCCTTGTACGCTATTATGCATAAAGTTGTACTTCATTTATCTCACGTGTGTTACAATTCCATCACGCAGCATCGCGTTCGATGGATTGCTCCGCTTTCTTCGAGCGTGTGACCTTTTGGAAATGCTCGATCCTTTCAATGCTGATACCGAGTTGTGTGCTAATAAAGCAAACATGTTTGAAGACAAGGATCTCACAAGCTCCGATGACCTGTCTCAATTTGTTGACTGTATCGTGCGGTGAGTACGCCACGTGCATCTTGCTTCTTCTTTATTAGTGTATCACGTTGTATGCACATGTCTGACGCAAGATACCACACAACACATGAGACTGTTTGTTGCAACGGTCTCGAAAGAAGGTGTTTACATATGTTGTGCATAACCGACGAGCAGCCGTTTTGTGGCCTTTAATCAATTCCCCGGCTTGTGTGTATCATTTTATGGGAAGAATGGAATCGCCAGTCTCATCTTCGAATACAAAACAGTTTTGGTTTATCCGGCTATTGAACATTGAATATATCGAACAAGTGTATTGATTTTATGGGAAGAATGGAATCGCCAGTCTCATCTTCGAATACAAAACAGTTTTGGTTTATCCTAACTATTGAACATTGAACTATATCGAGTGTGGTGACAAGCGTAGACGGAAGATCAACCTCCAGGATTATTCATGTTGTTCCAGCATTTGACCTTTTACTAACTGGTACAGCAAAACTTCCGTATAAAGAGCGCCTAACATTTAAACCGTACGCTGTATGAAATGTCCTTTGTTTCCATGCCAGCATGATGAAAGTTGGTAAAAATAACATAATCAAAAAGGGAAATGTGTGGAAAAATTATTGTTAAGCAAGACTGATTCGAAGGCCCAGCATCTGGCCGACCTCAGTCGCACTATTATAGACTCCACATGGTATGCAGTGCGCCACGGCGTGACCGACACGGTACGAAATTGTTACCGCTGTAGACGAAGCAAATTGTCAATCGCATGCGGATCCTGATCTTACTGTCCCTACCTGATGAGTGCAAGCAGCACGAAACCGGTTGTGGTGTGTGTGTGTGTGTGACGGAAAAGCATGCAAATGAATATTTTGAAGCAAATTGTCGTTTCGCAAAGGTTTCCATCTGTCCAATGCATTGCGTTACTCACATCCCCACTCTCCTACATCACAACCGGGTATTTGCCGTCATCAGGTGGAAACAGTGAGATTGAGTTCAGTGAGCTTTGTAACAGTGGAAAAGTGGTAAATAATGTTTGACTTCTATGCCACCGTTGAGTTACACTCAATGCATTGATGAATGACAACAGTTTCATTCATATGGCACAATCCTGTGGTGTTATAAAGTGTGCGCTTTTTCAACCATAAATCCTTGAATCTGAAGTAGCTGACCCGCTTCCGTTTGGATACCCTTGTTTTACCGTTTTCTTTCTTATTTGTCTCTTCGTAGCTATCTCGTCAAATGGCTGAAACCAATTTACACGATAAATTTGGTTCAAAATTTCATTCCACATTTGGGTTCACCATACGAAATTCGGCGAAGGGTTTGTTGCCTACTGGTACTGTCGGTAAGTATCCGGAACAACCAGCGAATCAAAACCATCTCCCCAAGTCTGTCACGGAATAAACTCATGTCTTCGTTTTGCAGGTACTTGCGCAACTTGACCAATTATGTGACCCGAACATGTCTCATAACCCCAAGACCAAGCATTCCCTTGATGCGGATATGATTCTGGATCAATTGCTGAAACGTCTGGACGATGAAAACGAAGAAATCCGTCTGATTGTTGTTCAAGGTTTGAGTCGAATCGCCTCGCAAGTCGATGATGTGGGATGTAACTTGGAAGACGGTAAGCTTCCGTTGGGTTAATGGTATATTTTATCTATACACAAACGTCATTGGGTTCTTTTAACGTACTTGTTACTTACGTATTATATAAGACTGTGCAATCGGATATATTTCACACCAGCTTTCTCCGATTTAATGCATAGGAATTCGTCATGTGCTTGTGGTTGTCGCTATTTTTTGATAATTCTCTTTTACTGACGTGAACAGAGCCGTCTCTGGAATGTCCAAGTACCTACCATCGAAATAAGTTGTTCGGTAGTAATGTTGATATGAGCAGCAAATCCACCTGCATAGGTTACGCTGGTTGGGTCCCGTTTTACGGAATGCGGACCACAGACTTCCGAAACGGATCTTTTTGCGACGCCATATCTCGAATTTGGCGTAAAATCTCGGGGTGGCCAAACCGTCACATGGCATAGGCAGTTAAAAACACTTACTAGTCACCTTTCCAAAGTCGGCGCAGCGCGTCTTCCTGACTGGTGTCCCCGCGATCAGATATCGCAATGGTTAGTTATGTTTCCGAAACCGTGTTCAATGGCGGTCTTGCACTAAGCATCTTCTTGGAGTGTTGCATTAACCTTGTGTGTTGTCAAGCGGAGTGACGAGAAAGCTTTTATGATGCATGACAGTGAAAGCCGCAAGGAAGCTGCCATGCTGATGTCGCTCTACTCGTTACACGAAACTTGTTTGAATACATGTTCCATTCGAGGTGTAGGCACCTCTACCCAGTTTGTTTGTGCTTACTCTAGTTAGTTAAGTCCCATCCTTCCCCATCTTTTAGGATTTCACTTTTTCATGTTTGTGTGGCAGTTAAGCATTCGGTACGCGCTACCGGTGTAATGCTGTCTGTGATGATGATGACCATCGATGATCCTTGTCGATTGTTTTCGTTTATTTGTTCTCTTTAGTCTGATTTCTCGTTGATTTTACAAACTCTTTTTCTTCTAACTTCTCAATCTCCAGTGTCCTCGACAACCTCAAAATCTACTGCTATCGATCCTCGGTTACGGTTGGTAAGGAAACACAGTGCCCGCATTGTGCTCTCTTTGATCGCCATTGTGAATCGGGAAGATGTAAGTGATGCTCCGCCGTGCTTCATGACTCAACCACTTTGATTCCCTACGCACGTTTTCCCTTGTAGGATGCCAACAGTGTCTTGTTAATCGCCTCTTTGGATTGCCTGTCTTCGCTGATGCACCAAATGTCACCACAGCAAATCGCTCCGTTGGTTTCCCGTGTTTGTCATCAATTGTTGCCGCTGTATTCCATGCCCAACGCTCCACTTCGTCGCGCTTCGTTCAACTTGTTTCATGCCATCACTCGACTGGCCGCATTGGGTGCGTCGAACGAGGCAATTCGAGTGGAATGCAGCTCCATGTTTGTCTCGTTGGTTTTGCACTTGTCGGACCCATGCGACTCCGTTGGACAACTATGCAGGGGGACATTGAAACGCGTGAGTTTTTGTGCTACACCAGCGTGGAAATCGAACGAGGGTTGGCTTGCGAACGGCTCAGAATAGGAACCACCACCAATTTGGATGACATCTCTTCCCCTTGTAGTGTTGACTCGGCCGGAACTTGTGTTTTGTGGTTGTACATGGTCAGAGGGTGTTATAATAGATGTATCGTCGATATTGCAGCGGAGACTGTCGTGGCGTTCTATCAATCTATGCATTGTCCTTAACCCAACAGTCAGGAAAACAGAGCAAGACCGGAATGGAACGTCCAATGTCCAAGCGCCCAGTGTGTGCGTTTCGACCGTGGACATGATTTGTATTTATATGGCAACACCAGTGAACGTGTGAGGGTACACCATAATCGTGGGAAGGTGTATAGTGGGAACGACAGATGTTGGTTGACATGGGCGGCTAGGACAATTTGAGTTTGAACTTAGTGCAGATGGGGTTTGTTGCCAAGGTACAACATGGCTTACCCAACAACAACTTCTCTCTGTTGCGACTTTGCTCGATCAGGTAATCTGGCTTGTTTTATTCGTTAGGATGGTGCCCTCCTGACAGAGGGGTAGTGGGAAAGTTGACTATCCTATTTTGTTCAGGCTCATCAAGTGCAATGACGTCTGTCTTGTCATGAGAAGTACAAAACTGGCTTTTTACAGCGGTTCAGGTTGTTAGAAGATGAGAAAGTCATGATATTCTGTTTCAAGTCATTGAAACTTATAAAATTGGTAAACAAAGTCAGAAAATGTTAGATGTTTTGTCGTTTGTATAGAGGGATGTACCACTGTGAATTTTATTGGTCAGTTTGTAGATTTGCTTGATCCCTAATTGGGTCTCAAAGTCACACGCCTCATTTAATGGCATCAGTATTTTAAAAATTAAATCGTCTGGCCAAAATAGTGTTCCGTTCACATCCCTACACTTATACACAACCACAAAGGGGTTTCTGACTATTTGCCATCACCAGGTGGATAAAAACTACAAAAGTAATAGTTGGTCTGCAAAGGATCTGCACTGAAATGACAGAAAAACTCACTTTTAGTGCTTTCATTGCGGACCGCTGTGATCAACTTACTGAATATTTCCAATAATGGGTTGTCCCAAAGTAAAACCAAATTATCCCCAACAGTAAAAGCCAGGTCCAGTGAGTCCTGAAACAGTGTGTAGCAAAGTTCTAATTACTTTACTTTTTATTTTTGTGCGACTATCTCCTCCTGGAAGATAAGTCGGCTTCAATGAATATTCTTGGGAATTTGGGTACAAAGCAGCGTCCCCAGCACCACTCGGCGTTTGTTCGATTCAGCTTCTCTAGCCTTTGCACGACCAAGTGCGACCTGCGAGGCATCAGGGAGTTGCCAGATAGAGGTAGTGCGCACCAACTAACCTTTCCATATTTTTCCTCCGGGTTTTCTTCCGAAGCCTTTCCTGCGATCTGGTATCCCGTAAGGCAGCGGAGGTTTAAAATCAGGGTTTTCCTTCCCTTATATGAAATGCCCTCACAGACTAACGAGCTCCATCTGCCCGAAGCGAACTGGTTTTCAGGCGCCAGTCACTCGACCTCGCCCCTTCTCCTGTTGGTAGAAGCAGTTCCCCCGGGCTCGGAGAGCCACTCGTGCAAACCAGAAGCTGGACTTGGTTGTCAGAGGCTATTTGAGACGCGCGCCATATGGGAGCATTTTATAAACGGGAGCTTATCCCCACCGCCTCCCCCGGCTATGACAACCTTTGGAAGCCAATGTTTAGTAGCGATCTCACAATGAACAACTATGTTCAGGTACAAAATCAAAGTGATCCTCCGTTTCAAGCGCTCGAGACGCATTGACCGATATACAGTTTCCCTAATATCCACGAACCTACACACTGCAACTGATTTCTCGCTGTTTGCCGTTATATTATCGATATGGTAACGTGCGATTCAGCCGGTATCCCTAAAGAAAACCGTTTGGTTAAAAACGTAATTTGCTAAGTGGTACAACGTTGAAAATGAGAAGGCATTATTAAACTTTCTGACAGATGCAAGCATCATCTGATCTCGCGCATAAACTTTCGCTTGTTCTTCGCTGCCATTTCTTCTATTACTTTTCAGATTGCACCGTTGCTGTTTGAAGAAACCGGAGATTCGTCCCGTGGACAACTTTCCTATTTTCTCGAATCGTGTCTGCGACCAGAGATACGTTTGCACTTGGGCGAGTTTTACAACGAGTTAGCCCGTCTATTGGTATGTTTGATACCCCACAGTGTTTCTTGGTTTCAACTGCTATTTGTTGATTGTGCACACACGTAATGACACGCTTAATTGTGCAGCGCAAACGGTGGCAAGCCTATCGTTGAAGTTCAAATTGCCTTGACGTTTTTCTTCAATGCTGCGTTTAAATCCCATTCTGATGTACGATGTTGCCGATGTCAGTCTCTGCGTTATTCATGGTTTCCGCAATTTTCGAACAAGCCTCAAGCTTTGAAGCTAACTTCACGACGTCATGCAAGATTTAGCATATGTGGGATATCTACAGGATCATCGTCCATAGGTTATTTTCTCGAACTAGCTTTCACACTGTCACCGTTAATGGTGCTACTGTCCTACAGATGGGAACAAGTTGAACTACATCTGGATCTTCGAACTATGATCTTCCACCGTTCATTCTTTTCCATCTTTAAACTCTGAAATGTGAAGCTTGTATCACTTCCAATAAAGTAACCGGTTGATTGGTGCTTTGACCTAGGTGGCCGTCGCCAGTTTGTGATTAAAAATCGCTTTCTCAAAGTTTCAGTCCTTATAATAGACGTTCTTAATCTGTACATTTTGATATTCGCTGCGGTCGCTTGATGGATACTACGTTCATATTCCCATCGAATGGTCAAGGTTCAAATCTCGCTGTGGTTGTGCATTTCTAGATCCCCATGATAGCCAGGTGGGAAGTAGGTACCCAAAGTAATGTGTTGCTCACATTCCCCGAAATTACACTCCACTACCGATTTCAGGCTGTTTTCCGTCATCAGGTGGAGACAGTAAGATTAGTTTCAGTGAGCCTTGGAACAGTGGATAAATGGTAAACAACGTTATACTTGAATGCCACTGTTACATAGGGTTCGTACAACGAACCACGATGTTCAAACAGTCAGAAACCGGTAGTGGTGTGTAAGTGCGGGGGATGTGAGCAACACATCACTTTGGTCATCCATAAGCGCCTTGAGTGCTTGACCACGAATCACTATGTGATTCTGTGTTTGAACATCGTGGTTCGTTGTACGAACCCTATGCAACAGTGGCAATGAAGTATAACCTTGAGTACCAAAAGTAATTTGAAAAATATTTTCTACAGCTTTATTCTGTTCAAACCTTTGGCGTTTGGCATATGAACATCGATTTTCCCATGTTTTAAACAATTCTTATCGATAGCGTCTCTCAAGGTGAACCCTTGTTACCTATGTAGCTTTGTGCTATGGACCTCGGAGATAAGCACAGACCCAATGGGAGTTAATGGCTTGACGGGGACTGTAAACCAGTTTGCGAGACAAACACGATCACTTATGCTAATGTTGATTGAACAACCTTTTGCTTTCCTAACGGTCTAACGTTTTATGTCGTTTCTCTCTCTCTCCTCAAGGTCTCCATTCAGCCAGATGCCATTGGTGACCATATTATGCGATGCACGGTGTTTTTCAAATCAGATCTCCCGCCTATTCTCTGCAGCGCTCTCTTATTTTCAAGTAAGGTTTCTTATTGATTTGTGGTTTTTCTATTTGCATAGTGTTAGAACTGCTGTATCTCGGTCTTAGCGCCCAACAACATATTACGGATGTGCAATCGTGCAGCATTTCTGTGCTGTACGGCTAACATCGTGCTAAATTGATTGACCAACGTTAGTGCTGAAACACGCTGGAGTCTCATTGCCATTTCTATTTCTATTTTCCCCCTCATATCTCTCTAGGTCTAGGCAACCTGACAGTATCTTAGTCCACGTGCAGTCTCTGACTGAGCGGCACTTTGCCTGGATCAGGCTTGTGCTGAGTTCTTACATTCCCCAACGACTATAGACTTGAATTCTAATTCCCGTGCTCCTGTTTGTCCAATATAAACAGCTAGCAATTCATTCTTTAGTCCCCCGTGCTGTTTGCTTGCACAAATTGCATTCGCATCATGTAATCCCTCACCCCTGGTTGATAAAGTCGATCGATCAACCACAGATGTCTCAAGTTTGACTTTTCTACCATTCTATGTACACGGATGAGCAGTTGTGTAGCAATTCTGTACTGCGCATGTAACTCTGATCTGCAAAAGACACCGAGCTACGTGCCGTAGTTTCACAGCCATTTCCTCTTATATCAATCTGGCAATATCTTAGCAGTATGTATATATGAAAGCACAAGCCTGGTCCAAGCAAAGTGCCGCAGATTTAGAGACTGCACGCGGTCGGATTACCCAGACCTAGACACATATGAAGCGAAAACTGAAATGGTCGTGACTCCAACGCGTCTGGTCTGAAAGCACAAGCCTGATCCAGGCAAAGTGCCGCACAGTCAGAGACTGCACGTGGGCTAACATACTGTCAGGTTGTCCAGGCCTAGACAGGTATGAGGAAGAAAAAAGAACAGGAAATGGCTGTGCGGCTAACACCGTGCTAAATTGATTGTCCATAGGCAGTGAGCTGCAGGCTGGAGTCTCCAGAGCGTGTTCGCATGCAGCTCAATACCGACGGCAATCAATTTAGCACCGTGTTAGCTGCTCAGTAGTACGAAGCTTATACTAAATTGAACATAAACGCAAAAAGCTAACGATATTCCACTTTACGTTATTTCATAATGTCAAATTGTTCACTGAATGCCCTTTTGTTCTGTGTTTATCCTCTGCGAGGTCAATTGGCGTATTATTTTCCCTTTGCTAGTGATCTCCCCTTTTTGCTGATTGTTAATTAGCGCATCCTGATTGCTGAACTCGGCACAATAACCCTGTTAAGACTCGGAAATCAGGCAATTTCGCCGGCCATGAGCATGTCTTTTCTCATGCCTTTTTGCGTCGTGATTGTAACGCGGTGTATAACTCCCCGGATTTTCGTATCCAACCTTGACGTTTTTATAAACAAGTGGTAGAGAATATGATTATTTACACTGTGAGTGTGTGTGTTATTTTTCACACAGGTTCACTTTTCCATTATCTTCAAAACGAGGCTCCTCAGTCGTCGCTTCAAAAGCAACTTTGTGCAGGTCAGTTTGATCATGTATACAACAAATTACTGGGCTGTTTCATCATAAGAACTTGATATTCAACCAACTAGAGTAAAGTATTTCCCCCCTTGTGCCACCATGGATTGATGAACGATAAACGGAAAGTGGTTGTAGCGTAAACAAAGTTAAACTTGTATACCAATGTTGCATAGAGTTCGTACAACGAACCACAATGTTCAAACACAGAATCACAAAGTGATTCGTGGTCGAGCACTCAAGGCGCTTGTGGATAACCAAAGTAATGTTTTGCTCACACACCCCGAAATTACACTCCACTACCGGTTTCTGGCTGTTTGCCGTCATCAGGTGGAGACAGTAAGATTAGGTTCAGTGAGCCTTGAAACATTGGATAAATGGTAAACAAGATTATACTTGAATGCCACTGTTGCATAGGGTTCGTACAACGAACAACGATGTTCAAACACAGAATCACAAAGTGATTCTTGGTTAAGCACTCGAAGCGCTTGTGAATAACCAAAGTTTTGTGTTGCTCACATCCCCCGAAATTACACTCCACTACCGGTTTCTGGCTGTTTGCCGTCATCAGGTGGATACAGTAAGATCAGGTTCAGCGAGCCTTGAAACAGTGGAAAGGCGGTAAATCAAGTTAAACTTGTATGCCACTGTTATATAGGATTCTTACAACGCAACCACGATGTTTCAAATACAGATCACAAAGGTGATCAGGTTGTAGCATAGTTCTTTGCTCTGGGACAAGTAAGCAGCGCCTTCCTGTATACGGAAGATGGCGTTTATATCGGGAATTAAAAAACTACCACGGTGAAGGCTACCGGCCGCCTAATGAGTTGAGATCGAACAGCTTTCCCAGGTCATTGTGCCATTTGTTGATTAAGGTGCTTCATGTAAATATCCCTGTACGACCTGTAAAATTGGTTTCTATTTTGAATGTCGTTCCTGAGTGACTCAAATCCTAACTGCGATTACATAATGTGGTTAAAAGCCTGTGCCTTAGAATGTAAGGTCATGTGGTGTCTATAAAATGTTTCACAGCGGCGTTCCCTTTTTCAGCATATGTCGCGTTACTGAAATCAGCCAACCCGGAAGTACGCGCCACCAGCATTCATGCACTGAGTCGGCTTTGTTGAAGCAATCTCCCTTTCTATTGGTGTCTGTGATCAAGTGATTTTGCTTTCATCATCTACAATGCGGTTTTTCACTTTTGTACACTTTTTCATCAAATATTTTGATAAATATATCTGTTGATGATTTTTTGGGTTTATACTCACCGGACAACAAGCTGGGGAGGAGCAGATACAGCTCTTCGCTGCTGAACGTAGATCACGCCACCGGCGTGCAACTCACGCCCTATAACCGAGTTCTGACTATCGTTGCAAGCGCTGCGGGAGAGATTGTTCCTCCTGAGTCTGACTGTTTAGTCAT
>JACCGJ010004809.1:0-17477 GCA_013407085.1 Atriophallophorus winterbourni
CGGGTCTCGCAATCTGAAGCCGATTTGTCAAATCGCAAAAAATCGAGCGTCCATCTAATTATAAACTGTGTATCGATCTGCCTGAGCATGAACCACTAAATATTTGATGAGCAATTATATAGACAAAAAAGAGTTGGTAATGGGATCATCGATATCTCCAGTACTAGCGAACATGTATATGGAGCATTTCGAGAACAAAGCCCTTGATATCGGAGGGTTCAAGCCAAAATTATGGTAGCGCTATGTTGATAACACATTTGTTATCATCAAGCGAGATCAGTTAGAGGCCTTCTATAAATATTTAAATGAAATAAACACGTGTATTACTGTCACAAATGAAGTGGAATCCTGAACAGGCAGTCTTCAAATTATGAACTGTTTAGCACAAACAGTTAACGGGAATATAAAACCTTGTGTCAGTCGGAAACCTATCGATACAGACGCTGTACTACGATAAACTTCTGCTCATCCAAGACAGGTCTTCAGTTCCTTAGCTTGTTCAATTTTCCATAAGATAAAACACCTGAGCAGCGACGAAAGAGAAAGAAGACAGGCGCCGCGTGAAGCGAGCCAAAGGCTCATAGACCACGGTTATCCAAAACGTTTTGTATAACGCCAATTGATGAAGGTAAAATACCCATCCGAAAAGTCGGAGAAAAATTGACGGGATACTGTTTGTATACCGTATGTAAAATGCACATCTGAGGCGATACGTAGAATCTTGTACCAGGCGGTCATATGCGTAACTTATATAAAGGTAAAACTATCTGTTCGTTTTTGATGCAACTCAAGGATAAGAGCAGCATCTACAGAATTAACTGTAAGGAATGTTCGGGTGTTTACATAGGGCAGACTTCCAGGTAAATTCACCCTAGAATCGTAGAACACTGAAAGCATGTCCGAAGACAGCCCCGGGATGCGAGGGAATATCAATCCCTTTTTCGTGATTCCGACTTGGCGGAGCACGTTTTAGATACGGGCAATGTGGCAATATTGAGACGCGGTATAAAACCGTATAGCGAACGCCTACATTCGGAGGAGGTCGAAATTGCCAAGGCGGTCAATAAGGTGGATGGGGCAGAAATCTCCACATTCTGACCATCGGCACTGATGCGAAAGTAAATCGTTTTTATTCACTATATACCTACTAGTTAATTTGATTTTTGTTTTTCTTCAAAAATAGCCTTAGTCCCGTTAGTTATGTACTTTTACGTATGTGTGCCGCTGTGTCAACTGATCTTGACCTTGTTCACATGTACCAGATTGACGTGGATACACACTGTGAGGATAATCGATCACTAATCCTGGTCATTCCAACGAGGGGTGACACACTATAGGCGAAATATAGGCTGTTTATCGGCAAGGTAAAATAAATGGTGGTGGGTTGACTACTACTTAATCATGTTCCATGTCCTGACTATCACTATTGGTCTGACGAAGCTTCTGTGTCAAAAGTGAAACGTTACCCAAAAACTACTCTAAACAAATGTAACACATTTCTTTGCATTGCGATCCTAAACTAGTTTGTTGTGATTCAAACTTCCCCGTCACCTACGCACCATAAGCTTTGAGTAGTTGAATCCTATTTTGAAATTCTGTATTTCATTCAGTTCTACTTAGAACAATCATTTAACTATACCATAGTTTATTTCTACTGAAATCTTACGAAACTTGGGTAATGGGAGACAATGATCAATAGATAGACAGCTATCTAAATGAATTCAACAACGATTCCACATTCATGTAAATAGAATTAGTGCAATAAAAATGCGCCGCACGATTGGTAATCAGTCCTCTTAATAGAGGTCTAAAAATAATCCATTTTCATAAAAACCAAAAGGTATTTTCACTCCGTGAAAATCCGAAAGCAATTAGAACGTACACCATAGTAACAATGGATGAATTCAACACCATAGAGCTTCGGCGATTAATTGCAAATAAACCGGTTCATAATAAACCATGACTAACGCTGTTATGGCACTGCGATCGTACGATCGGATACGTGTCATCAACACCGGTGATGGTTCAATCCATAGTCAACACAGTTTCATTTAAAACGCAGTGGTAGATTGACGAACTCCGTATTTTTTCAAATCGATAATAACTCAATCTTAAGCGGTTGATGCCGATTAACTTTTGAACCGAAGATGTAGCAAAACACAGATACGCTCAGTTTTAACTTTTCGCGTCAGTAGAAATCAATATTGGCGAAACAAGTCAAGAAACTAAGTAAATATGATGTGCCACGTGTACGCTATATGTTCTATGTGTGCTAGGCTTACTGGTTTACCATAATGCAGTTAGAGCTGGATTATTCACGCTATTCAATAACGAAAGCTGAGTGCTTCCATATTGATGCGCATCTAGCGTATTTTGAAAATATTGTGGATTAATAACCTATCAAACGCTGGATCGATTTTTATAGCAGGTTTGCAGAGGTTTTTCATCCCACTGTAACACTGCTTCCTGATTTGAATGGGTCATCTGTGCAGAAAAAGAAATGTCGGATTCCAGAAGATGTACTTATTGCTAAGCATCAATCTATTATGATGGACATTCATGTTCGGCAGGGCAAACAACAACAATAACAACAAATCTATGGTGAGTTTGATTCATTCGCTCAAGCATTGGGTAATCGTAAATTACAGTAAACAAACGTTTGCAGAAAAATACTAAAGCTCTTCATATTGACAGTGCGTAATCGAAAGCACTCGCTCATGGCCGCTTACGTCGGAAACACAAGATCAGACGACCTTCACCAAGCTGTTAAATTGAAGATTCTCCTCATGGTTTCTGAACGTAGATTATCGAATCCACGGGAAAATGTGCCGATCCGCTGAGTACTGCTTATCACAATGAGCGTTGCGTGAGCAATTTCTTCACACGAATTCGATTCTTTAGTATTCTGATACGCTATGGAGCATCACATACATATGTGCTGGTGATGTATATCCATGCTGGAAATCGGCTAGCGGAGGCCAACAACACTGCTCCGCATCTAAAGAGGCTCAGAAATGAAACATCATGTTTACCAAATCTTGGGTGTGAGACATTAAAGAAACTGCGAAATCCGGATAGACTGTTGATTCGGTTATATCTATGACAGTTTTAGGTGCAGATAGCTTATACCAATGCACAAAGGGACCAATAAAGGGTAGGTTTGCGCATTCAATTATGAGGAAAATAACCCATTATATTGGAATTAAAGCTTGAGGTGTATGTAATTTACCACAAATTTCTATCAAAAAATCGTACACCATTTGCACCATTGTTAGCTAGATGCAAACCGTTTGCGCACAAGGTGATGTGAACTCTATAGTCGAGGACAATTCTGCTTTTTATGTTCAAATGTTCATGGAATACAATTCGAGGTATAGTAAAACGCGTTTCAAAAAAGGCCAGCCAGTTGAAAGCCATGCGCATTTTCAAATGATTGCAGTAATTATAATGTTAATTGAAGCAGCGTTCATAGGTTACTTTTCTAGTTTGCAAAAACTCTCTCCAATCACTGAATCCCAACAAATATTACCGATTAGCAGCGAGCATGGCTTTTGTTATTCATCAAAGTTTGGAGAGCGTCGCTAGGAATAACAAATCGAAAAATATGCGCGAGCGATTCGTGGCTATTTGAGCGAGGCCTATAATATGAAGCTCCTTACAAGTAAGACACTTGTTGAACAAAAATCATAATTTGCGTTCATTTTCTGCACGACACGCTTGCTTAGAAATTGTTTGTACGCGGAACTTGTTGTATGAACTTGTTGGATAATGCATGCAGTTCCTGATGCCACTCTCGCCTCCTGATAATTGCAAACAGCACGAAACTTCAAGCTTCTGAACAATACATCTGAAATCTCGAGTCATTAAACTTCGGTTAATTGAGAACCGTTATCACACCTGGTTTCTGAAATAACATTCTAATGACAGATGTTTTACAAAGCTCTTGATATCGAAATATTTCCACTTGTGTGTCTGTATTGTGCTTTTGACCAGTTGGAAAGATTTGTTCGTGATCAACGATTTCTAAATGATGGGGAACCAATCATACGAACTAATTTGTTTTAAGAGGTTGATACTCGGAAGTGGAAGGAAAATAACATTTCATTGTACAGTGAATAACCTTCACATTACGGAAGCATTTTTCTTCTATTCAAGGCTAATGCAGTCTTCACTAGTTAAACTCGAGGAAACTTTCACTGCCATATTCCAGTCGAGCAATTTTTAGTTATAATCGAATTCTCTTCGGCAATTCCTGGTCAAAATTATTAAGATAATTTGCGTGAAGGTATCTATGGTGCCTCAGATAAGAGCTCACTTGTTGCGTGAATAATAGCTAGTTCTTTGATTTGAGCATCTCTTGTGCACGTTGGACGGTGAAAGCCAGAGTCACCAGAAAGCCGTCAGACCGATGACAAGCGTCTCCACTATGACTACCACTACCATCGCCACATGGACGTCTTGACCATGTATGAGACTGTAAGGACAATGCAAGTGATCGCAGATATGAGGAAATATAACCTCACCGTCTTAGGAATCACAGACTGGCGATTGGCTTCCGTAACTCACTCTTGTACTCGGGTCACGAGCAGAAAGATGCCGCACTCACCCAGGAAGTGACAAAAATGATTTCCAATTCAGCCCAGAGAGCGCTCATCGGGTAAAGGTGCACAAATCACGAAATATTTATTCTATAGAAAGAACGAAAGGATAAAATTGGAAATAATCCAGTGATGCGCCCGGACGAATGACTGTGAAGAGGAAAAGGAGGATTTTTACAACACACTGTCAACCTTCACATGAGACAGAACAAATAGAGACGTCGTTATTGTAAATGGTGAATTCAACGCCAAGATGGGCAGTGAAAACCGATGGTATATGGAGATCACGGGGCAACCAGTTTTGGGCGAGATGAATGACAACGGTGATATGAAGTTCGCGGTAATCATCTGTAGACAATATGGTCGCGTTCATTACTAGTAACAGCGTAGAACGTTGAACAATGTTCTTTGCGTGTATTCTTATCACACACACAAGTAAGGGCAATAGGATCATGATAAGAGTAAAAAATAGCAAGAAACTAAACAATGTTAAACAATGTTACTTTAAGGAAACACTACTGTCATCGATTTTATTGTAGAACCAACGGTTTTCGAATGCGAATTGATGCATGTGTGAAACCGAACCCTCCCGTGTTTAGGCGGAGGGCGGTCATCTGTCACATAGCGAGAACAGAAAGCACTAATTAACTCTACTAACAGCCATCTTAATTGATGAAACGCTGTGTGCAGGAACGCTCATCGGTTTGAGGTGAACTGGCTGACCACAAGGTCATCATCACTTATGCAATCACACCAGTCAAGCAAACCTTATCGAGCACAAATTTGGTAAAAATTGTTACTAAACTAATATATCGTGGGGCTTAATATCTCATCACTTACACACGACACGCATTGAGTATTTGACCAGGAATCCATATGTAATTCTGTAATTCTGAGAGCACTTGACCATGAACGCTCACGTCCGATAAAATTAATTGTTATATCCCGAACAGGATAAAAAAGGCTCAACGCGCACAACAGAACTCTATTGAACAAAGTGACATGATTTGAACAAGTTTGCGATCAATATTAACGGACCAATGAGAGTAGAGTTGTAAGCGGATTTCAATCGATACACTGTACGCGCGTGTGGGTGCATGACCGCACACACAGTCAAATATAACGTAGATATGCTGCCTGTAACATCTCCCTCCTTGAGAAAGTTATTGGTATGATTTTAGCGAAGGATTGACATTTAGGTATTGTACAGGCCTGCGATTCCGGTTGGAGCGTCTCTGTGGTAAAGCTTGTTGCTGCGTATCTGATGTGTTCTGTTCCTTTGGCCTTTGGTTTTCCGTTGGAATTTCGAAAGTATCCAACAAGATATCAAGTGGCAGTTGACTCTTTGCGTTTTGTAGTCCATAATCTTCTATTGTTCGAGGTCTAATATGGTTCACGTGTCGAATGTGTTTTCGTGAACCATACTGCAACTCATACGTCACTGTGCCCAGACGACGTACTATGATTCCTGGAATCCATTTCTCTCTCGTTCCGTAAAAGGACCTGACATATACTCGACCACCTGGTTTATAGGATCTTCCATTAGGCTTTTCACCTGTATGCAGTCCGAAGTTTGCCTGTTTTTTATGTTCTGGGATTTTTGGTAGCATGGCGCTGTGTATTGTTCTTAGTGGACGGCCCAAAAAGAGTTCGGCTGGTGATTGTTTTCCTGGTAGCGATAGGTTTGGGGTTGTACGATACGCAAACAGAAAAGTATGCAGTTGTTCATTCCGCGTTCCTTCTCCTTCTAGCTTCACGAGTGCTCGTTTAAAAGTATCTACAAAACGTTCAGCCTGTCCATTGGATTGTGGATGATAAATGGGCGAATGCATGTGATTGATCGTGAGGGACGCACAAAAATCGGTGAACTCAGATGAGGTAAACTGCGGTCCATTGTCAGTGACTAACGTTTCGGGAATGCCAAATTGAGAAAACAGCCTTTCAAAGATCGATATTGTAGAACTTGTCGTGATTCTATTCATGGCATGAATTTCGGGCCATTTTGAATAGGCGTCAACGATGACCAAATAGTGTATCCCATTCAAGGGTCCTGCAAAGTCTGCATGAATACGTTTCCATGGTCCCGATGGAACAGGCCAGGGCTGTGGTTCACATTTCGGAGGTAATTTGGCTGCTTCAGCACAACTGTAGCATGAGCGCACCATGTTTTCGATCTCACGGTCCATGAAGGGCCAAAAGGCATAGTTCCGGCTAAGCGCTTTCATCCGACTGATACCAGGATGACCCTGATGTAATTGTCGTAGAACAAGATGTTGTAGAGCTTTAGGAATGACTACTCGATCGTGGAACATGAGACAGCCATCAACGATGGATAGTGCGAATTGGCGAGTAGAGAACTGCTTGAGATATGGATCAGTGATTTTCTCAGGCCAGCCGTTTTGTTGGAATTGCATAACTTGTTGTAGTGTTTGATCGTTTGCGGTTGCCTTGCGAACTGTTGCTGCCGTTATTGGAAGATGTCTGACGCTTGCGTTGAAAACATGGTACATCGGGTCTGCTGAAACAGAAGACACTACGAAGTCTTCATTTTGGGATCGAGAACCAATGTCCGCAATGAGCCTTGAGAGTGCATCAGCGTGACCGAAGTTGCTGGTACACTTGTATCGGAGGTCAAAATCATAAGACAATAATTGTGTTGCCCAGCGTTGTAGTCGATTTGCTGTATGTACAGGTATTCCCTTCTTCGCACCAAATATTGCCAACAGAGGCTTATGATCTGTGAATAAGGTAAACTTTCGTCCGTGAATCATTTTATGGAACTTGTTAACGGCAAAGACGAGGGCCAACCCTTCTTTCTCGATCTGACTGTAGTTCCTTTCAGCAACTGTTAATGTTCTGGATACGTGCATGACGGCTTTTTGTTTTCCGTCAGGATATTTATGCAACAGTACGGCGCCGATTCCATTTTGTGATGCATCTGCAGCAACGATCATGGGTAGTTTTGGATCGTAGTGTGTTAGCAGTAAATCAGACGACAAGATATCCTTTATTCTGTTGAACGAGCGCTGACATTCATTTGACCAAGACCATTTGCTGTTCTTTGTTAATAGATAATTAAGTGGTGCTCGAATTTCGTGCATTTTTGGTACAAAGTTATGATAATAATTTACCAGGCCAAGGAAAGACTGCAATGTCGCTACGTTGTGAGGCGGTGGCATGTCTCTGATCGCCTTGATTTTGTCTGGATCAGGTCTTCTACCTTCGTGATTAATTATTGATCCCAAGTAGGTTATAGTGTCTGTCATTAGAGTGCATTTTTCTGGCCTGACACGGAAACCGTACTCCTCTATGGTTGTGAAAGTTGATTTAAATGATCATAATGTTCTTCGCGATTCTGGCTAGATACGATGATATCATCTATATAGGCTTTAGCAAAGGATAATCCGGACAGCATGGTGTCCATTATTTGCTGAAAAATTGCCGGAGCGCATTTGACACCGAAAGGCAGACGATTATAACGATACAACCCTTTGTGTGTGTTGATGGTTAGCAGCTCTTTCGATTTCTCACAAACTGGAACTTGTAGGTATGCGTCAGAGAGGTCAATCTTTGAAAATATTTCCCACCATTCATCTGCGAGAATAGATCATCTGGGGTCGGCAATGGATATTGGTGTGTCTCCAGTGAGCTATTTGGCCCGGTGGAAAAATCTGCGCAAAGCCTCAGTGTTCCGTTTGGTTTTCTCACTGCCACAATTGGTGCAGCCCATGATGAATATGTCACTGGACTCAAGACACCTTCCTTGACTAGGCGTTCTAACTCTTTCTCTACAGCCTCCAACGCAGAATAAGGTACTGGTCTCTTTGGACGAAAAACTGGACGTGTTCCCGGTTGTAAGTATAAGACTGCATCAGCTTTGTTGCAGAGGCCCAATCCTTCACAAAATACCTTTGGATATTTCGACTGAAAATGACACATAAGTTCTTCGGCGCTTTTAAGCTTCACTGGATTTATAGTGTACACATTTTCGTTGGTGGCATGAGTAACTTCAACAGAGTCATCGCAAACACTATTGAATGGTACATCCCATAGTTTGAGCTCTTCTATCCAGTCAATGCCCAAAAGATTTAGCTTGTCGTTAGCTGATACATAGCATGTGCTGAGTAGATTGTGATCACGAAACTTGACCTTGCATTTCAACTCACCAAGAAAATGTATATCTCCACCAGAAGCATTCTTGGCGATTCGAGCTGTTGGGATCATTGGTGGTTTTCCGATTAAAATCCAAGTCTGACGTGAAATAATGGTTATATCTGAGGCACTGTCAATTTGCAATCTCACTGGATTGTCATTAATCTCAAGAGTGATGAATTTGCGTAGACTCTGGAATTGAGCACAATTTGTGGCAAAAACAACATTTGAGGTGCGTCTGAATCGTGAAGTTTGATTTTGGCGACAAAATTTTGCCAGGTGGCCTGTACGTCCGCATTTATGACAAGAAATTTCACGATAAGGACAAAAACGAACAAAATGCCATTGTCCGCAGTTCCAACAAGCTGAAGGTGGTCTACGTGTTTGATCAGAAAGTTTTGGACTAGGGCTGTGCTGGGATGCTCTTGTGATTCGATCAAATGTAGCTATTTCATTCGAGGACGATGACTGGATCATTTCTGAATCACGTTTCAAGTTTATCAATCTCAAGTATTCAGCTGTTAGATCCTGTATGGATATTTCTGGAGTAGAATCAAGTTTGGCCAGTAAACGTGTCCTCAATTCAGCGTCATCGAGTGAGGTCAATCCGGCAACAAATATTAAAGCCTTGAACTGTGTTGATGTTAATTCGTTCAGTTGAAAGCGCTCACATTCCTGGTTTACACGACCGGCATAGGTGACGATATCTTCACTGGAATACTTTGAAAATTTCAGGCAATTATATCGTGAGTTGAATATGGATGTTCGCTCTCCGAAAATCAATTTTAACTTGGACACTGTGTCAGACAAATTAGAGTCTCTTGAATGGTTTGGCAAGATGTAATTACAATACTAGCTGTGTTCTGAGGCACCAAGTTTTTGCATCAAAAGGCGTACTTTAGTTCGCTCATTCGAAGCACCTCCGTCCACAAGAAATATGTCTTCATACCGATGATACCAAGCACTGAAAGTGGCGCCGTTGTCTAGATCATAATGGAATTCTTGGATGTTATGTGCAATTGAGTCTTTTAACTGATGAGTGGTGCCAACGGGGAATTGCGAAGTAACCAAGTTTTTTAACTGATTTGTTAATGATTCGAGCATCTGTGTTGTGGCTTGTTGTTGTTGAAATATCTGTTGTTGTTGTTGCTTCAAAAACTCTATCAAAATGGGGTCCATAATTCCCGTCGCCAATTGTTATATCCCGAACATGATAAAAAAGGCTTAACGCGCACAACAGAACTCCATTGAACAAAGTGACATGATCTGAACAAGTTTGCCATGAATATTAACGGACCAATGAGAGTAGAGTTGTAAGCGGATTTCAATCGATACACTGTACGCGCGTGTGGGTGCATGACCGCACACACAGTCAAATATGACGTAGATATACTGCCTGTAGCAGTTAACACACTCATTAATAATAATATACTCTTTGTCCACGCACGGTCTTCGTTCTTCTGTGGTTGTCTCGCAGGAAAAAAAATTGTATGTGGATATAACTGGAACCCACGCAGTCGTACGATTTATTCCTCACTATCTACTACAAATTGGTGAGCCTGAATTTTAATTCAATTCGATTCGCTCCATGAACCATAATACAAATAACGAAGACAAGAGGAAGATGGTTTTGTCAATCAATTCACATTACCCGTCTTCGACACGACACACCCACGTCTCTGGTTTGCACAAATTGAATCTCTATTCGAATCATAACGTGTTCGAACGCAACGCACACGCTACAACCGCCTTGTCTGAATTCTTCCAACTTCCATCATCTGAGAAGTTGCTGATTTAATTTATGATCAACCTGTCACACATGCTCACGATAAGCTAAAATATGCAATTATTCCTCGAATTGGTTCCACCGATGAGCAAAACTTGTGAAAACTCTTATCCAGCTCTGTGCTAGGAGATCGAGCAACTTCACAACATTTAGGCCATTTGTTACAGTTACAGGGGTCACAGAAGGTTGACGAACGAGTACTACGACAGATCTGGTTCCAGAGTATGCCGAAGGATTTGCGTCAAGTTCTGGTTATCATGGAAAACGACAGTGACCTAGACAAGCTTGCTCAAGTTGCTGATGAATTCTATTACATCTCGCGTAACACATCAATCTGCACAGTGAGCCAACCCATTTCCATCATTCGTACTTCCGGCGCAGATATGAAGAAGGATATATCGGATATGAAATCGCACATCAGCGACGTGACTTTACAAATCCAGCACTTAAACAGAATTCAAAGCCGTTCTCGCAGTGGAAAGGACCCCATGCAGCTTCAAAACACAACACCACAATCAGGGACACCGCGAAGCCAAGCAGTAGAAGCGGTAGCTTTGTCTGGCAATAACACCAGCCGTTTATTCTACGTCACAGATGGTTCAACAAAGATGCGTTTTCTGATCGACACGGGTTTCGACCACGGTCTTCGACGTAAACTTCGATGTATTGTCAGCGTTGTCGATGTCGAACCCCCTATCCTGTGAGCCGATTTCCTCTCACAATTTAATCTTTCAGTCAACATGAGTACACGAAAATTCATTGACTATGTCACAAAGATTAACGCCATCGGCCATTTGCTAATTCACCTATACAAACTATTCGACTCCAGATTCCAGATACTGCACTTAATAACGTTTCTCTCTTGAGGGAATGTTCGAATATCTTCAAACCCTCCTCTGAAGCATTACATCGATCACAACATTTCAAACCGTAACCCCCAGGTTTTCATTAGACCACACAAGCTGTCGCATAATACACTTGAACCTGGCAAACGAGAGTTCGAGCATACGATGGAAGTCGGAATAATCGGTCTATCAAATTCACTTAGGCCACACCTCTTGACATGGTCGAAAATAACAGACCGGACGCCTGGCGTCCATGTGGAAAATCTGTTTCCGTAGTTAGAATTAGTGCGGGCATATCATCAAATTCCCGTTGCTGAGGAAGATATTCCCAAAACTGCAATCACCACTCCATTTAGTCTGTTCGAATTTCCTAAAATACCATTTGGTCTACTCAATGCTGCACAGACTTTCCAGAGATTCATGGACCAAGTTTTCCTCGGTCTATCATTCGTCTACGTGTGCATTGACGACGTCCTAATCGCTAGTTCAAATCCCACTGAACATTTTAAACACCTTCGTGAAGTATTTCGACGTCTACGTAATTGTGGTTAATTCTGATAAATGTCTATTTGGTGTTAGTTCTGTCGAAATTCTTGGACACCAAATTAATAGTTCCGGCATTAAAACCGTTATTTTAAAAACTATCAGCTATCCAAGAGTATCAATGTTCCACCTGTATCCGTGAAGCCAGACGTTTCTTGGGTTTGGTCAACTATTATGGACGCTTTATTTCAAGATGTGCTATGATTTCACAACCATTGACTGACTTGTCACGTGGCAAAAAACGTGAATTCAAATCAGTCGAGCAACAGAAATCTTTTCTAAGCAAAGTTACTTCAATGACTGTGACTTCACTGACTGACTTTTCAACCAGATCAAACTCGATACAGTACGTTCAGTAATGAGTAAGTGGCTATATATTATGCGACACGATATTTCAGACATTTGCTTGAAGGCCGTGATTTCACAGTATGATCAGAATCCAATAACGTTTGCTCTTGTTACACCATTAGATCGATATTCGCCTCGATAAATACGTCACTTGGATTACATCATACAATTCTTGAGCGACATTCAATATCTTTCCGGCTCGTCAAACACAGTTGCGGATACTTTCTTTCGGATTCAGTGAAGTACTATGGACCTGCTTGGAATCGACTTTGAACATTTAGCACGTTCGCAGCAAAATGACCCTGTAATAAATCGGTACAATACTTCACAATCGGGTAAAATCCGTCGTATCCCGATGCCTAATTCCAATTCTTATATGGTTTGTGATACGTCTATTGGTAAAGCCCGTCCAATTGTCCATTCAGATTGTAGAGGTACATTATTCGAGCATTCACATGGATTATCACATCCCGGAGTAAAAGCTACTCGAAAGCTGATTAGCTCTCGTTATCTTTGGTCTGACATTCATAAAGACATTCAACTTTGGACCAAGAGTTGCCACCGATGTTAACAGGGCAAAGTCCAACGTCACACCATCAGTTTCCCTGGTATATTTCCACCGGTTACTGTGCGATTTGAGCACGTTCACTTGGATCTCGTTAGTATAGTAGCAGTCTTCAGCGGTTGCTCCCATATATTGACCTGCGTCGACCGTTTTGCCCGTTGGCTAATGGCTGTAGCCATCTATGATATCAGTGCAGAAACGGTTGCGAAATCTTTCGTTTAAAATTGAATCAGCAACTTTAGTGTACCGAATAGTATTACCAATAACAGTGTTAGAGACGTTAAGTGTTATGTAGCTTTTAAATTCTTCTTTTTCATTTATAGAACTTCAAGGTCGCGCATGGTTGAAACGGTACGTGATTTGCCAATATTTCATATTAAGAAAAACGTCTATTTTATCTCTCTCACTCTTTTGATATTAATTATATCTAATACTATTTGAAATATGTAATACTAAACATCTATCTCGAACGAATTAAAATTCACGTAATCCCAAGACCAACAAATGCTTTCGTTACAAACTTTTATTCCGGCGCGCAAGTTTGAATCTTTTTTTGGTCTGACAGATTTTTTGTTATTTTTTATTCGATTATTGTCATCATGGTTGATAGTAAATCAAAATCGAACCTCCGTTCTAACGGTAAAGTTACTCCAAAATCCGGCGAATGTAAGACAACAGGTAAAAGCCAACCTTCAAAAAACGTAGAGCATAAATCCAGCAAAAAACCAACGTCAATCTTGACAAACTTGGACGCCAACATTTGGGGCAAGGGAGACTGCTCCAAAGCCGTAACTGAAGGAATTGAGTGTAGTAGTTGCTCCACATGGTTCCACTCGCGTTGTTCCGGGTTATCAACGTTAGAATTAAAAGAACATCGACAGCGCACAAACTTACCATGGTTTTGCGTACACTGTTCCAAAAAAACCGATTATCCGCTCTCTGCTTACTTTGCTCGACCAGCAGAAAGAAATCATCTCTTCACTTGAAGCACGCGTGAAACTACTCGAAACGAAGTTTACGACCTGTTCATCACCACCTAATTCTATTGAGGACGATATCCGCCCCAAGATCGCCACCAAGCTTGGCTACTCCAAAGTCGTTGCTGCGTCACCTCGTGTACAAACTGATCCCCGTATCTCGAAGCTACCATTAGCCCCAGCGATAGATGCAACACGTCCTTCTGCTAACCAACAGAAAAACCCTAAGCAGAATTCTCGCGATGGTAGAATGACGGTGATCTGCACAAACGTGCCCGAATCCAAGTCGCCGTGTTTTAAAGAACGTCTATCCGAAGACGTTTCGCAATGGGATCAAATTTGCCGTACCCTTCAGGTTTCCTCGGAAGCCGATAGCGTGGTGCGGTTGTCCAGGCCTCCGAATTCGTCTCACCTAGGAGAACCCAGACTTCTGCGTGTCACACTAAAGTCCGTTGAAGCAGCTAAAACCGTGCTTCTCTCCACGTACGTACTTCGCAAATCCCCTACTCCAATCCGCGTCTTCGCCGACCTACCATGGGCAGCACGGCAAGCCAAGAAAAAGCCGTCATTTGACTGGAAGCAGGATAATGAAAAACGTAGTATATACGTACACGGCATTCCTGAGCTTTCCGACGCCGACGAATCCAAAAACAACATTCACGACTGTGAGCAATGGCGCTTTATACAGCAGCAATCTGACATAACCGCCACACTCACAACGTCGCTAAAACGCCTACCCAAGTCACCAAACTATAAAGGCAATGCCCCCGAATTACGAAAATAACATTTCAGTCGGAAAGTATGGTCACGTCGGCGCTCGACTGTTGGTATGCGAACCGATGGAAAGCTCCATCAGAAATTCGCCTTCGTTCGTCTATCGATACCAATCGGATTAGATCCGAGCCGAAAATTACCGACCCAACACCCGAGGTCGAACAACCGGAATTACGTGAAGCAGCCGCCTCAAAAAACCTACCACAGCCGATCCCTTCCGGATCGGCTTCCTAGGTGTTACACCTCACGACGCCCAACGCAACCGCCATACACTGTCCTGTTGCTATACGAACATCCGAGGATTCATGAACAAATTCTCCGAATTAAAACTGCTCCATTCGACAAAAAACTTTGATCTCGTTGCCATCACAGAAACCTGGTTGACCACAACCATATTAGATACTGAACTAATGCTCCCAAACATGTTGTCATTCCGCATTGATCGTAAGACTAGAGGTGGAGGTGTCCTACTGTATTACAATCAAGCACTACGCTGTGAAAAGATCGAGAACCCTGATCTGTCTGTTCCTGACACTTTGTGATGTAGAGTTTTCTTGCAGCGCGACGACGTGGCCTTGTTGGGTGTGATCTACCGCCCTCCAAATGCGGATTCTCATACAGACTCTTCTTTGCTGACTGCCATCCGACTCGGACTTTCTCAACACTTCACGCATGTCCTTATAATGGGAGACTTCAACTCTCCGGGTGTATCGTCAGGCTCGCCCAGCCATCAGTTTGGACGTGACTTATCAGAATTGATTGCTACCCATCCATTGTACAGCCATGTCAACGAACCGACACGATTCTGCGGCTACCAGATCCCGTCTACCCTCGATCTGATACTCACCAACGAAGAACTGATGGTCGAAAACATGATGATCGAACCACCACTTGGTCATGCTGATCATGCCGTGCTGATATTTGACTACCTCTGCTACTCTCATTATGAGGGGATACCGGACGCCACTACTAGGAGGATTACGAACTACACGCTACTGCGTGAGCTTGTTGCCGCGAACACGTGGGACGTGCTACATACTACGCAACTTGATACTGCTTGGAGTTATTTTGTTACACGATGGCACACATTACTTGACCTATCATCGACCATGAAGGCAATACCAACAAAACGCGACCGACCGACAATTAGAAGCCGGACCAAAAAAATTATGGCACTACGGAACCTTGCATGGCATACTTTCTCTCGATGCCCCACCTCAGAGAACTGGGAATTCTACAGATTATTGCGAAACCAGTGTACATCTCTCAAACGCAATGATCAATTCCTTTACCAACAACAGCTAACTTTGAGACTTCTAGACAACCCGAAGCTGCTATACAAGGAGATCAACGCTCGGAGTAAAGTGAAAACAGGTATCCCTTCGCTCAAGACACCCTCGGGTCTATCCACGTCACCTGAAGAAGTCGCCAGCACTTTGGGCGCGCAGTACGCTCCCATCTTTCGTGCTGCCCCTAAGTCCGTAGTAATACTTGCACCAGTGTCTCCTGTGCCTTTATTGAGCTCAATCATCTTCAGCCGCGACGCCGTCTACCACAAATTGACCCACCTGCGACAGAATAGCTCCCCGGGTATAGATCACATACACCCAAAGGCTTTGAATGCAGTCGCAGCATATATCTCAAACGATCTGGCGCTATATTTCCAGCGTTCACTCGACTCAGCTGAAGTTCCACAAACTTGGAAACAAGGCTTGATCACTCCGGTCTTTAAAGGAGGCGACCGCACCTTACCAGCTAATTACCGCCCGGTGACCCTGCTGTTTGTGATCTCAAAGGTCATGGAAAGTATTATAGCTGACACCATCACACACCACCTTGAAGAAAATCACATCCTTGCTCATGAACAGCATGGTTTCCGGCCAGGACACTCCTGCCTATCCAACCTCCTGTTGGCCAGGGACGATTGGACGAAAGCCGTGGACTGCCGGTGGCAGTTGACGTGGCATACCTGGATTTTTCGAAAGCCTTTGATAGAGTTGATCACCTTATTCTCATTCAAAAGCTACGCCACTACGGAATCGATGACCCCTTGTTGACGTGGATCAGCCGATTTCTGCAAGATCGCACATCGTGTGTATGCGTCAAAGACGCCTATTCAGACTGTTTCCCGGTAACCAGTGGGGTTCCGCAGGGATCCGTACTCGGACCCACTCTTTTCCTTATATTCATCAATGATATCAGCATGATCTTATCAAGCTCATTTTTACTCTTCGCGGATGACCTCAAGGTTTGGCGTCGTATATCTAGCTTCGAAGATCACCAAATCCTGCAACGTGACCTCGACCGCCTCTATCAGTGGTCATTAGAACACAATTTACCGTTCAACTCAGAAAAATGCCACATTCTGACCATTCGACACTCTGTTCGTTACGTTTATCACTTGGGGGACGAACTTTTGCGCCATGTGGACCAGGTAAGCGACCTCGGCGTCATCGTACAGCACGACTTGGGCTGCTCCAGCCAGTGCAACAAGGCTGCAAGAACCGCAAACCACAGTGTTGGTCTTCTGAGGCGACTTTTCAGACGCTTTGACCGACGACTCTTCCCACAGCTACTGTCCGCCTACATCCGCCCCCCGCTCGAATATGCAGTCAGTGCGTGGCATCCGTGGCTTCAACAAGACATGAACGCCCTCGAACAGCCACAACGGCGAGCAACAAAGCTTATCAACGGCCTTCGAAACATGTCCTACGAAGAACGGCTGCAGTATAGCGGCCTCTTCTCAATCCGCTACCGACTCCTCCGCGGTGATTTGCTTTTGACCTTTCGCATTCTCACAGAGAATCACCACCCTTGTAAGTCCTTGATGCCTCTATCCAATCGACGTACTCATCCTGGGCACAATCTCAAGATTGCTCATCAGAACAG
>JACCGJ010004811.1:0-14137 GCA_013407085.1 Atriophallophorus winterbourni
AAGCCACTACAGGTAATGAGCAATTGCGAATTCTCATCACACGCAGCCCAACCTGATAGCCCCAACGGCAGCAAGTGTACCAGTAAAAATTATGTAAGGAGAAGATATAGAATAGTTAAAATAACGCAAGGATCACTTAGAACCATACATGACATAAAAACGGCAGTTTTCATAACAGGCGTTAATTCGTAATCGCAGGATGAACGCAACATTAGTTTGTTATATTTGCAGGAAGCTGTTGTCGTTGAAATTGTAAAAAGAACTATGGTGTTTTCATCATGGTATATTTTATTACATTAATCCTACATATTTTGTCATTTGTTTTGTTATAATGAAACATGTTAAATATGTACACAATTTGAATATACGATTCACGCCGCGCTCGTGTTCTGCTTTGGGACAAGTCTATCGTCTGATTGTTTGGGATCTGTATGCCGTGTTACGTTGAGAACTGTGTTTCGGTTTATTGCGTTCAATAACCAGAGACGTACTTTGTTAGTGGTGAAATCTCCGCTGGATCAACCGCTACAAATTGGTGAGCCCCGAACATTTTTCTTTTTGAAATTTTCGTTCGTACCATATACTCCCAGTTATTTTGATTTTGCTGTCATATCTATTTTTCATTTACTAAATGGATTCTAAATCAGCATTTTCTAATACCCCATCTGAGGACATTTCTACCGACACTATGTCGCACTTTATTCTTCCCTCTTTTGGTATGAACGACCCTCGCCTTTGGTTCGCACAGATCGAAGCACTTTTCGAGTCTTACCACGTAAAAACTCAACGATCCCAGTATAATCGTGTAGTTGGCATGTTGCCATCGTCAGTCGCAAAGGAGGTTGCTGATTTAATTTACAACCGCCCGGCCGATAATCCGTACGATGCACTTAAACATGCCATTATCTCACGTATTTCATCTACTGACGAGCAAAACCTACGGAAACTTTTGTCCGGCTTAGAAATGGGTGATCACACTCCCTCACAACACCTGCGACACATGCTTTAATTACAAGCAGACAAGCCTGTTGATGACAACATCATTCGTGAATTATGGCAGCAGAGTCTTACAGCCGACGTCCGCAAAGTCTTAGCCATTATGGACAAGCACACCAGTCTCCAACACTTGGCACGCATTGCAGACGAACTTCACGATATCTCGCACAGCGTTACCTTGTCTCACGTCAGGCACACGAGTGACAAAAATCCCAGTACACAGACTCTGAGCGATTTTGAAGAGTTGAATTTGATGTTCCATAACTTGTCACTGCAAGTACAAAACATCGCACGATCCCGAAGTAACTCACGAAATCATCATCGTCGTCAGCCCACGAAACGATCCACTAGTCGTTCTAACGGATCGCGAAGCCAGATAGTAGACACGGCAGCTCTCTCTGGCACCCTTCAAAGCCGTCTCTTCTACGTTATCTAAAAATGCCATTTGGCCTACGAAATGCTGCTCAAACATTCCAGAGATTCATGGATCAGGTTTTTCGAGGTTTGTCTTTTGTTCATGTGTATATTGATGATGTTCTTATCGCCAGTTCCACTCCTACAGAACACGTTGAACACCTGCGTACAGTTTTTCAGCGTTTGTCACATTACGGCATTATTGTCAATCCTGACAAATGTTTGTTTGGAGTTGCTTCCTTGGAAATCCTCGGTCATTTTGTCGACAGCTCTGGTATCAAACCTGTGCCACAAAAAGTATCTGCCATCAGTGAGTATCCCTGTCCAACTTCCCTTCGCCAGTTGAGACGTTTTCTCGGTCTTGTGAACTATTATAGGCGGTTCATTCCACATTGTGCCGCTGTATCACAGCCAATGACAGATTTACTACGCGGAAAGGAGCGCGATTTTAAGATGAATGACAAAGCCATCAAGTCGTTCGAATGTTTAAAATCTGCCTTGAACGCAGCTACTTCACTGACGTACATGTCTACGTGTTCCAGTGCGGAGTTATCACTCGCCACAGACGCCTCTCAAGAAGCAGTCGGTGCAGTCCTTCAACAAGAAGTCGACGGTATCACCAAACCACTTGCTTTCTTTTCCCGACGTCTCCAACCAGCTCAGACACGATATAGTACGTTTGGTCGTGAATTGTTGGCCATCTATTATGCAATACGTCATTTTCGCCATTTGCTAGAAGGTCGCAATTTCACTGTTTGGACCGATCACAAGCCCTTAACATTTGCCCTTGCTGCTGCTTCAGATAAATATTCACCTCGTGAGATCCGACATTTGGACTTTATTTCCCAATTCACAAGTGATATTAAATATTTGTCTGGACCGTCCAATACTGTTGCTGATGCATTTTCCCGTATGGAAATTTCTGCAGTCCGTCATTCCCCCTTGGATCTACAGCAGCTAGCCCTTGCTCAACAGAACGACCCGGAACTCCAACAGTACGACACATCATCATTTTCTCGTGTTCGACAAATTCCTGTGCCCAATTCAAACTTGCATATATTGTGTGATTTTTTACTACCCAACCCCGTCCTTTGGTTCCCGCTTCATTCAGACGAATTGTTTTTGATCAAATCCACGGTCTATCTCATCCCGGTATCCGCGCTACTCGCAAACTTATCAGCGAGCGTTTTATCTGGCCGAGTATGCATAAAGACATTCAATCATGGACTAAATCTTGCATCCAGTGTCAACGCAGCAAAGTACAGCGTCATACCATCAGCGCCCCTGGATTATTTCCTCTACCGCGCGAACGTTTCCAACATGTCCACATCGATCTGGTAGGTCCCATGGCTATATCCAATGGTTTCACATACATTCTCACTTGTATTGATCGTTTCACCCGTTGGCCCATAGCTGTTCCTATTCCTGACATTAGTGCGGAAACGGTGGCGAAAACTTTCCTGCAAAGCTGGATTAGCAACTTTGGTGTTCCATCAACCATAACCACTGACCGTGGATCCCAATTTCATTCAACCCTGTTTCGTGAGTTAAATAACCTTCTAGGTACGAACCACATTCGAACTACAGCATATCATCCCTGTGCTAATGGTCTGGTGGAAAGATTTCATCGCCAGTTGAAGGCTGCGTTGATGTCTCATGGAAATACAGAGTATTGGGCAGAGCATTTGCCATTAATTCTTCTCGGTATCCGTACGTCTGTGAAAGAAGATCTTGGTTGTTCTGCGGCTGAGTTACTATATGGCATGACACTTCGTCTCCCAGGTGAGTTGATCGCATCACCTGACGTTCCAATTGACGTTAGCATTCCTCATTACGTCAATCGTTTACGAACATTCATGCGTCAATTACGCGTAACTCCTACCCGTTCCAATACCCGTCCTTTTTACCTTCCTGCCGATTTGCGAACATGTGATTTTGTTTTTGTTAGAACGGATCAGGTTCGTAGACCTCTTCAACCTCCCTACACTGGCCCTTTCAAAGTAATCAGCAGACATGCAAAGTATTTTGTCATCGACAAGAATGGTGAGCACGACACCGTCAGCATTGATCGTCTCAAAGTCGCCTATGTTGAGTCTGCTGTCTCTTCGGAACATGACGCTGTTCCAACCAAGATTGAAAGCACTGCTAAGACTGTAGTTATTCCATCCCCACCTAGTCCCTCAAATCCAAGTGAACATTCATCACAGTCCACACAGTCTACCCAACCATGTATATACTCACCCCCATCCGTCCCCGAACTCGTTCCGGTCGTACCGTCAGGTGGCCCGCAAATCTTGCAGACTATGCGGATTAACTTTTGTTTTCGAGCGTTTCACTCTCTTCTAACGCTCTAGGGAGGGAGTATTATGGTGTTTTCATCATGGTATATTTTATTACATTAATCCTACATATTTTGTCATTTGTTTTGTTATAATGAAACATGTTAAATATGTACACAATTTGAATATACGATTCACGCCGCGCTCGTGTTCTGCTTTGGGACAAGTCTATCGTCTGATTGTTTGGGATCTGTATGCCGTGTTACGTTGAGAACTGTGTTCCGGTTTATTGCGTTCAATAACCAGAGACGTACTTTGTTAGTGGTGAAATCTCCGCTGGATCAACCGCTACAGAACCACTCAATTCCAAAAAAGAACAGTTCAATAGCTTGTTTCATTTTTCATGAGACAGAACACCTGTGCAGCGACGAAAGGGAGCGAAAACAAGCGTACCGTAAAGCAAGCCAAAGGCTCATAGACCACGGTTATCCAAAACGTTTTGTGAAACGCCAATTGATGAAGGTAAATTGTGAAGATGTTTTCGCATTCTAACTTATGTGAAAAGTTTTTGGAATTTTTATTTGTTTATCGTGGCCCTCAAATGAGTTCAATTAGATGTCATCCTCGATTAATCATACTGGACGAAAGTTTCATCATCTGAGGCATTTATTTCGCCTACATTCAAGCAATGCCACTCCTGACTTAACTTTGGTATTTGATATGGGGCATGCTTGCCCAAGATATCGTCTCTTTTTTCTGGTGCTCGTAGGTAACTCTTTATCATCATGCATTGCACAATCATGTGAACTATCGATTTTTCCGAATATAACTGGATAAATTTATGTTAAGTAATTTCACTCTACAACAAGCTCATTTCACTTTTTGGAGTCAATGAAAATGAGATTTTTTCTTCAGAATATTTTATGCATCATACCAAGGCAATGCATGACATTTTTCTGTCTACAAATACTGTCAATGTTATAAAAGTTTCATTTTTTATCTTTAGACGAATTTCCACTGCTACTGTGAATCTATAAGCTGTCTATAGATTCATTTATCGGATCTTTTATCATGAAACTCTCTGGGTCGTTCATGTTGAGGGTGTTTGTGCCAATCTGGTTGACATACGCATTCACGTAGGCGGTGGAGTACAGTGATCAATATTGACAAAAAATTACGGGATTAATATAAACCCAATACGTTTATAATTGATAAATAAATTAATGTCTCAAAGAACATATCAGTGGCATCATACTTTAACAAAATATTGCCGCATGCATGTCAAATAATGGTAGTTTACATTGCACGACTCACAGCGAGAGTTTGTGAAATCTTCATACAATTTTAATCATGATAGGCTAAACGGCGAACAAAAGCTTACGGTATAGGGCTTAGGACAACAAAAAAGAGGATCGGGTTTTTTTCAAATTTCACTACATTCTCGGGAAATATACTCAAGCTAATCTTTAATTAGACGGAACTCTATTACACTGTTTCCACTCTAAAACTTCATGAACAAATGTATGAATAAGTTGATGCACTAGGGAGCATCCATAAGCAAAGATATTGTGCTGCTACTATATATATAAAACGAACAAAATTGCAGGCATGCGGTAATTATTGGAGATTAAATAAATGATGCAGGATAACGTATTCATTTAATTGAAGATCAAACAATGAAGAATGTTATAGTGAAAAGCAGCTTCAAAATTGTGGAAGCATAAATATGCGGTGGAGGTTGAGAAGCCTCTTGGAAATTCGTTAGGTCTATAAGCATGTGTGAGTTTTGCTCACAGGCCATTCCGCATTTCTTCGCTCTGTTTCTGAAGCACGCCGTTAGGACGGAAGCAGAAGGCATTTACATGAGGACGCAAAGTGACGGTATGGTATTCAACCGAACTGGTTAAAAGCGCAAACCAAAGCATGAGCTGTGCGAAACCGTGACATGGTTGATGAGGGTTTAGAATAAGAGCAGTGGAATAGAGGTTCGTCTTATTACATATTAACTTGGGATATATACTCGAGTTAATCCGGAATTAGACGGACCTCTATCCCACTGCTCTCATTCTAAACCCTCATTAACAAATGTAGGAATAAATTGTTGTACCTTGCACTGATGAGCCTCTATAATGAAAGATATTGTGCTGCTTTTCATACATGAAACGAACAAAATTGCACATTTCTTCAAGTGTTTAGATCAAGCGCAAGCAGCATATATTGAAAATTGAATAAATGATGCAGGGTAACGTAATCATTTAAATTGAAGATTGAACATTTAAAAATGTTACATTAAAAATGATCCCCGAAATGGCGCACGCACAAATATGTGGTGCGAGTTTAGAAGCCCTTTGAAATTCGACGAGGCGTCAAGCAAGGTTGTGTTCTTGCTCCCACAGTGTTCGGCATTTTCTATGCTGTGCTCTCGAAGCACGCCTTCAGGACGAAGACAGAAGGCATATACTTAAGGAATAAAAGTAATACTAAACTTGAGATGTGCTAATCCGTGACCCGCTGTTTGCTGACGATGCAGCCTTTATTGCTCACTCCCAAGAGAACTTTTTGTCGCTAATGGATTGTTATTCATATTGTTCATATTGTTATTCATATTCATATTTATTCATGCAAAGGCATTGGGATAAACATCAGCATGACGAGGACCACATTTTTGATTAAAGAATTGCATTGCTCTTCCATAATATTTGTTGAGAAATCTCAGCTTGAACCACTACATAATTCCTCATATCAAGCACAGCGGAAAATCTCTCGAAGTTTTTCTGTTTACTCTGAAGCTTAGCCAGTATTTTCAGATCAACCGTGGGGCTGACATTAATTGTGTCAATGGAAGATCTGGACAAGGCGTCGGCAACTTCGTTCTTGAATCCAGGAAGATAATTAATTTTCGATGTGAATTGCGAGATGTAGTCCAATTGTCGTATTTCACGTGGATTGTACTTGTCAGAGGCAGAGGATAGCGCGTAGGTCAATGGCTTGTGATCTGTGAGTATCTCGAATTCGGCCTTCTAATAAGTGACGGAAGTGCCTAATACTCAGATACACCGCCAGGAGTTCGCGACCAAACGTACTATACTTTTGCTCTGCGGGTTGTAGCTTCTTTGAGAAGAACGCAAGTGGTACTAAGTTGCCGTTCTTACTCTGTTGTAGCACGCCACCGACAGCGACAGAGGATGCATCAGTTGATAGTACGAGTGTGCTTTGCGGATCGACGTGTGCTAGCAACACCATTTTGCTCAATTCCTGCTTGATTTTCTCGAAAGCTTGTCTACCTGACTCGTTCATTTGGAATTGCTTTTTATCAAGCTTCAGTAGGTCCGTCAGGGGTTGGCATAGCTCTGAACACTTCGGGATGAAGCGGCGATAGTAGTTGACCATGCCAACAAACCTACGCAGCTTGGTGAGAGAGTCTGGTAATGGGAAGCTTGTAATCGCGTCAACTTTATCGTTGTGGGGTTTGATATCTTCAGAATTGACGTGATGGCTGAGAAAATCGATGGAATCTTGTCCGAGTTGTGTCTTGGAGGG
This sequence comes from Atriophallophorus winterbourni, assembly GCA_013407085.1. Taxonomy (NCBI): domain Eukaryota; kingdom Metazoa; phylum Platyhelminthes; class Trematoda; order Plagiorchiida; family Microphallidae; genus Atriophallophorus; species Atriophallophorus winterbourni. Next base: position 7,230 of record JACCGJ010004811.1, read on the forward strand.
ATTGATGACCACTCCGTAATGACGTAAGCGCTCGAACAGTTGTTTGAGGTGTTGTAGGTGTTCCTCGTGGGAACGACTAGCAATCAGGATGTCGTCGATGTAAACGAAGACGAAATCAAGTCGTGCGTGACCTGGTCCATGAAACGTTGGAACGTTTGCGCGGCGTTGCGCAGACCAAAGGGCATGCGTAAAAACTCAAAGAGACCAAATGGTGTGGTCACTGCAGTTTTTGGAACGTCCGCTGGATGAACCGGGATTTGGTGATATGCACGAACAAGATCTATCTTGCTGAACACTCGCTTATTGTGCAGGGACATGGAGAAGTCGTGCAAATGCGGGATTGGATACCTATCAGGCTTTGTGAGCTTATTCAGAGCTCTATAATCTCCGCATGGTCTCCAGTCGTTGGCTGTCTTCTTAGGGACCATATGTAGTGGACTTGCCCAAGTGCTGCTGGAAGGGCGAATAATTCCCAATTGCAACATGTGCTGGAATTCGCTTTTAGCAATTTTGAGCTTATCTGGAGCTAACCTTCGCGGTCTACTGAAGCATGGGTTCCCTGTAGTTATGATTCGATGTTTAACATCGTGCTTTATGTCTGCCGTCTGATAGCTAGGGGATGTGATATCCACGAAAGATTCTATGAGCTTCTTGTATGGTTGGCTAAAATGTTGGATATCGCTTTTTACGGTGGGAGACGTGCATGTAGTGTGCGAGCCATTAATGGTAAGGTTCGTTACCCCGTCTATCAGCTTGCACCTTTTAGGGTCAACTACAATACCGTGGTGTTGGAATATGTCTAATCCCAATATAGGATTAGGAACGTCGGCTATGGTAAAAACCCAATTTATAGGTCTTCGAAGGCCTAAATTGAGGGTGAGGAATCTTTTGCCGTATGTGCGTATTGCTGTACCATTTACTGCGCGCAACACGATACTGGATAATTTGTTTTTATCTTGTGGGCGTGGAGGTATCACGTTTATTAGAGCTTTAGTATCGACGAGAAACTTCATGTTAGTTGTAACGTCTCGTACATAAAACAGGAGACCCTTTTGACGAATGCCAGTCTTCGCGCTCGCCATCACGAAGTGGCATTCGAGTTTCCCGATTCATGGAAGGAGCATGGTTTATACCACTTACGGGCTCTACTTCCAAAGCGCGCGTGGTACCAGCAAAAACCTCGCTTATTTGGACTGCGACTCCTCTTAGTACTCTTATCCCTCATAAGCCTGTTTAGCCGACTTTCCAAACTGTGGATGGCACGACCGTGGTGGTCGTCAGTTGGATCCGCCTTGACAACTGTGCTTACGGTGGGCTTCTTAATCTCGACGATCTTGTTTGCCATCTCCGCAAGATGTGCGATGCCAACCATGTCCACAAAGTTAGCCATTATTTGCTGAACGTGTACTGGGAGGCGTTGGAGGAAGAGTTGCTTCAAGAAGCGTTTATCGATCGTTATGTTGCCGATCAATGATTGCATGCTTCTGAGTAATTGGGTCGGTGTCCGATCCCCAAGCTCTTCCTGCGTTAAAAGCCGCTGAACACGAAGTTGTTCGGACTCTGTTAGTCGCGTGATCAGGGCTGCTTTTAGATCCTCATAAGTACATGGCTTCTCCAGCAAAATATCTTGGACTGAGGACAGTGACTCACAAGTGGGTGAGCTTATTACATAATGGATCTTGAGTTTGTCTTGCGTTAAGCGTTTGATCTCAAAGAAAGATTCTGCCTGAAGGAACCACAGCTCTAAGTTTTGAGTCCAGAACTGGGGAATGGTGAAGGCGACGGTGTTAATAGTCACCGGACTAGAATCTCTCTGAGGCTCACTCATGGAGGAGGATGATACGAAAATATAAATGCAATAAAAATCGTCAAAAGTTCAGGAACAGACTCACCGTGTGTTCGTTTTCGGGCTCACCAGTTTAGGTTTCGGCCCTAGCTGATAGTGGCTCCTAGCGTCGGTTTCGCTTTCGAACCCCCACGTCTTGGCTCATAAAACAACACTGGTACGCCGAATCTTGTCTTTGCAGAACGAAAGTGTTGTTCTGTACATGGGTTGAAACTAAACAGAAAGAATGGATCTTGATACAGAGGCAGTGTGTGTTGTTCACTGCCTGTCCGTGTTATTATATCTGATCCGCTTGCCCGTTGCTTCGCACCATTTGAATGTGTATTTGAAAGGTGGTCGATATGGCTGACCGTGGCGCGAAGATCGATAATTGTACACGTGACGTTGGTTGGCCTTTGAATTGTGTTGCCAAAGGTTGAATAGGTGGACGTGTACGATGGTGAATGTGTAGAGACAATAGTCTGCTACACAGCTCCCCTCCAGTGCTGAGAACACTGGGTGCCGATCGTCAGGATTAAAAAAAGGCGATTCGGAGGCCAAAAAATAGATAACACCCGTTCTAAGCACGATCGGCAAACTCGCTATTCAGAGTTTAGGAGCGGAGGAGTGGAAATGGGCCAAGGCTGACTGTCACTTCGATGATCCTCGAGAGTATTCTTCGTTGGAAGTTCGGTCTTTTCATTCCACGGTGAGTTCGTCCTCACAATACCCTGTGAAGGAAAAAAAGAAGTGGGCCAGTTGTTGTTCTTTTAATTTGGTACGTATGTTAATCTATCCGGGAAATGAACGTGCCGACCGGATCTAGTTATACGTTCACCTTCGGTCTTATTTTTGTCTAAGGCTTGTTTAACTTTTGGCGTGTTGCTTAACCCGTCTCCACCTAGGTCTTTTTCGATAAAAGCAGGTTTTAATCGATCAATGGATATCGTTTCCTTTTTACCCTTGATGTCGACGACGAAATGCTTTGGGTGACGTTTGAGGACTTCGAAAGGACCGTCGTATGGAGGTTCTAGTGGTTTACGTACTGAGTCTACCCTGACCAACACACCGGGATGTATGTTGTGTTGCTCTGTTGTCGCGTTGGTTTAGGTTGTATAGACTGCATAGCTGCACGTAAACGCTGTACAAAATCGCTGGGATCGATGTATTGGTTACATTGCGATCCGTGTACAAGGTCCGCTGGGAGCTTAAGAGTAGTACCGTAAACTAACTCTGCTGATGAGCATCCCAAGTCCTGTTTAAACGAGGTCCGCATGCTCAGTAGAACCAGCGGTAGGTGTTCGGTCCAGTTGCTTGGGTCTGGTTGAGCCATCAGGGATGCTTTTAACTGTCTGTGCATCCGTTCAACCATCCCATTTGCTGCTGGGTGATAAGCTGTTGTTCGGATTCGCTTCGTTCCGAGCAGCTTTGTGAGGTCCTGGAATAGCTTTGATTCGAATTGTGCACCGCGATCTGTCGTAACGATTTCGGGTGTGCCGTAATTAGCAATCCAGTGTGTGACAAAGGTTCTCGCTATCGTTTCTGAATTGATGTCCTGGATGGGTATAGCTACCGGCCAACGCGTGTATCGATCTACACACGTCAGAAGATATCGCTGGCCTTTTGAGATTGGCAGCGGTCCGACGATGTCGATATGAACATGGCTGAAACGCGTGCAGTTATCGTCATATGTTCCGATTGGGCTTCGTATGTGGCGTTGGACTTTAGCTTTTTGACACGAGAGACAGGCTTTGGCCATCTCCCGCACTTCCTTATTCATTCCAGGCCATACGAAGCGCTCTGCGATTAGACGTTGCGTGACGCGGACACCGGGGTGCGACATATTGTGAATGGAATCGAATATGACTCTTCTATACGTTTCAGGAACGACTGGTCGTGGTGTACCTGTCGTTGTGTCACAGATTATGGTCTCGCGTGTTCCGTCTAAGGGGATTTGTTTGATCTTCAAATTAGTGTTAGACAACTGCTCAAGAAAGTTTTTCTGTTTACTCTGAAGCTTAGCCAGTTCTTTCAGATCAACCGTGGGGCTGACATTAATTGTGTCAATGGAAGATCTGGACAAGGCGTCGGCAACTTCGTTCTTGAATCCAGGAAGATAATTAATTTTCGATGTGAATTGCGAGATGTAGTCCAACTGTCGTATTTCACGTGGATTGTACTTGTCAGAGGCAGAGGATAGCGCGTAGGTCAATGGCTTGTGATCTGTGAGTATCTCGAATTCGCGGCCTTCTAATAAGTGACGGAAGTGCCTAATACTCAGATACACCGCCAGGAGTTCGCGACCAAACGTACTATACTTTTGCTCTGCGGGTTGTAACTTCTTTGAGAAGAACGCAAGTGGTACTAAGTTGCCGTTCTTACTCTGTTGTAGCACGCCACCGACAGCGACAGAGGATGCATCAGTTGATAGTACGAGTGTGCTTTGCGGATCGACGTGTGCTAGCAACACCATTTTGCTCAATTCCTGCTTGATTTTCTCGAAAGCTTGTCTACCTGACTCGTTCATTTGGAATTGCTTTTTATCAAGCTTCAGTAGGTCCGTCAGGGGTTGGCATAGCTCTGAACACTTCGGAATGAAGCGGCGATAGTAGTTGACCATGCCAACAAACCTACGCAGCTTGGTGAGAGAGTCTGGTAATGGAAAGCTTGTAATCGCGTCAACTTTATCGCTGAGGGGTTTGATACCTTCAGAATTGACGTGATGGCTGAGAAAATCGATGGAATCTTGTCCGAGTTGTGTCTTGGAGGGATTGATGACCACTCCGTAATGACGTAAGCGCTCGAACAGTTGTTTGAGGTGTTGTAGGTGTTCCTCGTGGGAACGACTAGCAACCAGGATGTCGTCGATGTAAACGAAGACGAAATCAAGTCCGTGCGTGACCTGGTCCATGAAACGTTGAAACGTTTGCGCGGCGTTGCGCAGACCAAAGGGCATGCGTAAAAACTCAAAGAGACCAAATGGTGTGGTCACTGCAGTTTTTGGAACGTCCGCTGGATGAACCGGGATTTGGTGATATGCACGAACAAGATCTATCTTGCTGAACACTCGCTTATTGTGCAGGGACATGGAGAAGTCGTGCAAATGCGGGATTGGATACCTATCAGGCTTTGTGAGCTTGTTCAGAGCTCTATAATCTCCGCATGGTCTCCAGTCGTTGGCTGTCTTCTTAGGGACCATGTGTAGTGGACTTGCCCAAGTGCTGCTGGAAGGTCGAATAATTCCCAATTGCAACATGTGCTATAATTCGCTTTTAGCAATTTTGAGCTTATCTGGAGCTAACCCTCGCGGTCTACTGAAGCATGGGTTCCCTGTAGTTATGATTCGATGTCTAACATCGTGCATTATGTCTGCCGTCTGGTAGCTAGGAGATGCGATATCCACGAAATATTCTATGAGCTTCTTGTATGGTTGACTAAAATGCTGGATATCGCTTCTTTACGGTGGGAGACGTGCATGTAGTGTGCGAGCCATTAATGGTAAGGTTCGTTACGCCGTCTATCAGCTTGCACCTTTTAGGGTCAACTACTATTCCGTGGTGTTGGAATATGTCTAATCCCAATATAGGATTAGGAACGTCGGCTATGGTAAAAACCCAATTTATAGGTCTTCGAAGGCCTAAATTGAGGGTAAGGAATCTTTTGCCGTATGTGCGTATTGCTGTACCATTTACTGCGCGCAACACGATACTGGATAGTTTGTTTTTATCTTGTGGGCGTGGAGGTATCACGCTTATTTGAGCTCCAGTATCGACAAGAAACTTCATGTTAGTTGTAACGTCTCGTACGTAAAACAGGCGACCCTTTTGACAAATGCCAGTCTTCGCGGTCGCCATCATGAACTGGCATTCAAGTTTCCCGATTTATGGAAGGAGCATGGTTTATAACACTTACGGGCTCTACTTCCAAAGCGCGCGTGGTACCAGCAAAAACCTCGCTTATTTGGACTGCGACTCCTCTTAGTACTCTTATCCCTCATGAGCCTGTTTAGCTGACTTTCCAAACTGCGGATGGCACGACCGTGGTGGTCGTCAGTTGGATCCGCCTTGACAACTGTGCTTACAGTGGGCTGCTCAATCTCGACGATCTTGTCTGCCATCTCCGCAAGCTGTGCGATGCCAACCATGTCCACAAAGTTGGCCATTATTTCCTGAACGTGTACTGGGAGGCGTTGAAGGAAGAGTTGCTTCAAGAAGCGTTAATCGATCGTTATGTTGCCGATCAATGATTGCATGCTTCTGAGTAATTGGGTCGGTGTCCGATCCCCAAGCTCTTCCTGCGTTAAAAGCCGCTGAACACGAAGTCGTTCGGACTCTGTTAGTCGCGTGATCAGGGCTGCTTTTAGATCCTCATAAGTACATGGCTTCTTCAGCAAAATATCTTGGACTAAGGACAGTGACTCGCAAGTGAGTGAGCTTATTACATAATGGATCTTGAGTTTGTCTTGCGCTACGCGTTTGATCTCAAAGAACGATTCTGCCTGAAGAAACCACAGCTCTGGGTTTTGAGTCCAGAACTGGGGAATGGTGAAGGCGACGGTGTTAATAGTTACCGGACTAGAATCTCTCTGGGGCTCACTCATGGAGGAGGATGGCACGAAAATTTAAATGCGATAAGAATCGTCAAAAGTTCAGGAACAGACTCACCGTGTGTTCGTTTTCGGGCTCACCAGTTTAGGTTATGGCCCTAGCGGTGTTTGCTGATAGTGGCTCCTAGCGTCGGTTTCGCTTTCGAACCCCCATGTCTCGGCTCATAAAACAACACTGGTACGCCGAATCTTATCTCTGCAGAACGAAAATGTTGTTCTGTACATGGGTTGAAACAAAAAACAGAAAGGATGGATCTTGATACAGAGACAGTGTCAGTTGTTCGCTGCCTGTCCGTGTTATTATATCTGATCCGATTGCCCGTTGCTTCGCACCGTTTGAATGTGTATTTGAAAGGTGGTCGATATGGCTGACCGTAGCGCGAAGATCGATAATTGTACACGTGACGTTGGTTGGCCTTTGAATTGTGTGTTTGCCAAAGGTTGAATAGGTGGACGTGTACGATGGTGAATGTGTAG
>JACCGJ010004814.1:0-33330 GCA_013407085.1 Atriophallophorus winterbourni
TTACAGTGATGACACAAATAAAAATCAATGATGAATTACAGGGTACTGAAACGATTAACGTGGAAAGAAATTTTCCGAATGATAACCTATAAGTAAACTTCATGTTCAACTTAAACTTGAATATCAACTTTAACATAGAATAGGCAATAATAATCACAACACAAAAGGAAAATGTAATCAGAAAATGCAACTGCATAACTGAAAAGCAAGGTTCGAAAACAGTAGAAAACAACCATAGTATGAATAAGTTCGACAAAATTCGATGTGAAATTTTTAAAAAGTAATTTGTTATTTTGTTACATTAATGTTTCATGTAACAGGCTATTACAGTTGTAAAACTTCATTAAATTTTGTTTGTTATAACCGTTCAAAATTCTTAGTTTTGCAAATATACAACATTTAAATTTCATTCCAATTTTTGCATACAATATTTTCGTTTCTGCTTTTTTTGAAATATCCGTTAACCACAAAAAGTTGTTCGCGTTTTCATTTTCCTAATGTTCAATTAGTCAAGTCTGATGAATATTTCTGTGTATCAATTCTAGATAAATGTGTTTAAATAATATTGAGCAGTATATCTCAACAAATTAATATTCCTACAGAATTTCATCGGCATTACATTAGTTAATCAAGCTTTGTATACGAATAAAGAACATTCATTATCATGACTGGCGTACATAGATGACTGAATTTTATTCAAGTATATTTTCGTAAAAAAATAATTTCGGTTCTGCACAAATCCTATTTCTCTAACCTAGCTGTGGTCTCCTACAAGATGACTCTTGATATCAAAAGCTGCATATTTCTCAGAGATAGAATTCTCTTTTCGAAAACTTTAACCCTCGCAAAAATTACGATAATATTTAAAGAGTCCAACTGAAATCCTCGAAGCATTATCGATTTGTTGTGCAGAGAATTAATCACTGATTTCAATCTAATCAAATAAGAAAAACCATCGACTCGTTTCATTTATACATCTACAAACATTTTTACCCATGTTTTGACTCCGTGGTTATTGTAAATTTAATTATATTTGCAAGTAATCTTTTTACGAATATTTTGTTTATATTTTATTTCTACAACCCTGGTAAGTTGTTGCGATTACCACATCAGGTTGTAGAAATAATGTGAGGTAGATTATTCGGTTGAAATAACCAGTATAACAATTAAGTAAAAGGTTCGAGTATATTTTGCTATCATATTGACTCCTTCTCCTACCGATGGCTAAGAAATTCATGCTCATCGTAAGAAATTTAAATGGTGATGCTGTAAACATTTTAAAAAAAGAGTTATTTATTTATCCAAATAGTCAACAAAGTTTAAACGTATGAGCGAATCTAAAAAATTAGTATAAAATTTTTCTCAATAAAAGTGCAAAATTGGTAGATTTAGCTCCGACAAGCGGAGAGGATTTAGAATTACATATTTGTTCGCTTTTTAAGAAAAAGTGAGAAAAATGATAGAAACTTCAAAAACAAAGTGATTTAGAATGCTGTATAATTCGAGAAGAAAATTCTGTATAAATTTCCAAAATTTATTCTGTTTAATGGATGTATGAGCTTATGAATGTCGCTTGCGCAGCGGTTAACGCAGTTTTTTAGGTATGCGGTTACTATGACGCTAAAGTCAGCTTAAGTAAAAAATTTCCTTGTTAAAATGGTGACGAATTTTCATGGTTTGGCTCCATCTGCAAAATCTTGTTTATCATATTTGATGACAGATGATTAATGAAATAAAAATTGTAATTAATATTGTTCTAACGTAACCATTGATATTTTAAGAAAGAAGTTATTTCTTTGATTCAAATCTTCTATTGTGGAATGTGCGATAAGTATTTTCAGGTTCCATATACTGTTTAAAAATTTCATAAGGCAAGGTTTATCTAAATACTTGTAGTAAGCGTATTTAAATCACTTTTACAAATTTTTATATAACCTCAGTTTTGTCATTCTAATTTGTGGAAACATAATTAGGTGTGTTAATTAGGATCACTTTCAGCAGGTTAAAATTCGAAGTGGCTGGGTCAAGTATGCGGACTTCTCAATCAGCCTCAATGATTTGCAGTGCTGCTTTAATTATAGCATAGAATGTTATAAACTTCTATATATCTCGAAATTTTACACAATAAATAAGTGTGTGCAGCGTAATACCATTGTTTATTCAAAATAAAGAGAAATTAAATTAAATTGCATATATTTTTGACATAAAAATTAAGATCAGTACACAGATGCGAACTTTTAATTGCTCATTAGCAATAAGGCGGTATTCAATATCGAATAACACAATACTCTCCAAAATGTAGAAGAGCTTATACATCACTTGACAGCTCAAAGTAAATCACTTATGGCGTGCAACTGACGCCGATCAACCGCTCAGTAAATATCATTGAGATCGCTGTGGAAGAGATTGTCACTCCGTAATTAGAATGTTTAATCATTCACAAAACTGGAGCATGTTACCATCAAGAGCTTGTGAGGTACAACAAAGGGCGACATCCTCCGAATAAAGCCAACAACAATTGAAAATTACCAAAAAATCAAATGAAAGAAGAAATACGTTCAATATAATACTGAATCGGGATAGAAAGGAATCAGGAAGCTCAAATTATATCTTGAATGCATGAGCACAACTTGTCAACATTTCGAATGTAGATAATATTGATTTTTCCGTCCATAAACAGTACATTCCAAAACATTGTCACACCAATGGCAGAAATTGACCTTTTACGTTTGCCAAAACTAAGATCGCTTAAGACATTTTTAAGAAAATGTATTTAGTATACGTAGTTTTTGTATAAATGCATTTATATATTAGTAAAGTGTTGCTCACATCCACATCCCTTACACTCCACAACCGGTTTCTGGCTGTTTGGTGGAGACAGTAAGATCAGGTTCAGTGAGCCTTATTACAGCGATAAAGTGGTAAACAAAATTATTCTTGTATGCCACTGTTACATAGGGTTTGTCGTACAACGAACCAACGATGTTCAGACATGGAATCAAAAAGTGATCTTGGTCGCACACAAGGCGCTATCGATGATAAAGTAATTGTTCTCACATGGGGATGTGGTGTTGTATGTTTTGATAACCTGCATGCATTTCCAGCACACACAGCACCACGACCGGTTTTGTGCGGTTTTCGCACTCATTTGAGTAAGGAGTACGAGCATAATCCGTATTGCTTTTAGTTTTTCGATCTTTTGTGCTTCACCAATAATCACTTGTGAATCCGTGTCCCCTGAACATCGTGGTTTCGTTGTACGAACCCTATATAACAGTTGGCATACAAGTATAACCTTGTTTACCAATTTACCACTGTAATATAGCTCACTGAACCTGATCTTACTGTCTCCACCCGACGATGGCAAACAACCTGAAACCGGTAGTGGTGTGTAAGGGATGGGGATGTGAGCAACACTTTACTTTGGTCATCAATAAGCGCCTTGTGTACTTGACCAAGAATCACATTGTGATTCCGTATCTGAGCATCGTGGTTCGTTGTACGAACCTTATATAACAGTGGCATGCATTTATATATTATTTATAAAATGCAACCTACATTTGCTTAATAAATCCCTACAATTAAGTAGTTTGTGTTCAGCAAATTTTTTGAATTCTGGACTGTACTTTCGTTGTCCAGTTTAGGTGGGCTTTAAATTTCTGCATTGTGTAGCGTAGTGGATTTGGCAATAAAATAATGTTAAAAGTGATAGTATCACAGATAATTGATTGTAATTTAATTCATTGCTACATTGAAAAAATTTCGTGTTTTTGGAATTTTGTTTCTTTGTAGTTTTGAGACTACTATGAGTAGTGAATTCTCTAAAATATTTATAACTTCGTGACGGTTCATTAGATTTCAATATTTTCTCTAGTGGTTGCTCTTGGATTCGACAAGATTAATTAATGGTCTAAAAACCTAAATTCACCAAGAATCGAACATACTTTTTTGGCCTGTGAATTAGCAAATGTAAACCAATTTTATATCGGAATATTCGAACCAGACTATCAGTCGGATATCGGCTGCTGATATATGTTGCAGTCTTACCACTTTTAAACTTTTAAAAACATGTTCAAACATTGTAGAGTATATAATACTATGCCATTCATTCGGATGGTGATTATTATATCTTACGGATTACGATAATCTTTGTAGAATAAAAAAAGAATGTTGGCATCCCGTAAGTTAAAGTGCTTTACATTTTGAATTAAATTAAATTGAGGTTAGATTCTCTCAGGTTGCCAGGATCCAGAACGATTCATCAGTGTTATATTTTTGGTTTGTCGCGAAGTGTTTACAAATGCAGCTGATCACCAATGCCGCAGTAAAAAATCATGATGACATTATCCCTATGCATATAGTGTGGTACAAATCGAAAGCTCAACTGCTGTCAACCTTAAACAAAAATTCGCTAAAGGCCAGAAAATAAATGTTGTTCCATCCCTGCATTATAATCTCTTTCCTAAAAAGATAGTGATTTTATATTAAGACATATTGTCACAATACATTCAGATGATATGAACAGGGATTCAATTGAAAAATAACGGAATCAGAGTCGTTCAAATGCGTGAAATTCATCAGTAAGAACCATTGAGATACGTCATATTTGAGCTTTTCCATCGGTAGCCATTAATAAAACAGACCTCGAACGAAGTAAATTACAAATTAAAATGATTTGATCAATTCGGCATGACTTCCGTTAGATGCTTGATTGTAAAAGTTGGGCACTTTTATTAACTACTTTCACATTCCAAGCTCATTCGTATAAGCGATTCTAGGAAACATTGAATGGTGAACCGTTATAAGGGCCTTGCACAATGAAGAAATAACGTTGTTTAATAAAAGATTTTCAAAGTGAAATTTAAAAGAGATAAGCATGTCATTTATTCGTTTGAGTTCACGAATACGTTGGTCAGAGCGTTTAGTTAAGAATTTACATCTTTTACTTAATTTGAAACAATTTAATTTACATTCAAATACCCGTTTCCTCGCTAATCTATGCAGTTTTTTTATAGATATGTAAATCTCGTTCTTCGCACAAATTTTGACACGGAAACCACCAGAACATATTTAGTAATAGCGCAATACGCTTCACTTTTTAAAACTATTTTCAAACTGGTTTGAACTGTTGCTAATGAATTAAAAAGGGAATATTTAATGAAAACCCAGAATCAAACGTTGACCCGAAATCTAATTTTCAACATTACATGGCTGTAACATGTAATAAGACATTTAGCATTTAAAAACCTCCTGGTCAAATTCGAGATTGTAGAATATTCGATTTTATTTGCATGTTCAATATGTAACACAACTCCCAATCAAAATATTCGGATAAATCATTCAATTTCACGACGCTAGATCATCCAATCACCGCGAGCGATAGCTGATTGAGGTAGTTATGACGACCACATATCACAGATGCACTGCTACGTATACATCCGAAAATTCACACATGCCTATTTTTCAAATTTCAATCCCGTTCCAGCTTATAAATCTTTCCGTTTGCAAAAAATTTTCTCAGAAGACATACTAAATCGAATGGGACTGTGATTTCGGCATTTATTGTCCGTATTTGCACCCAGTAAACAGCATGGACTGTGAATTTGAAAATAACATCTCAGGTGAGTCCGCGCGATTTGAATTATACGATAGATATCCGAACAAACAAATTGACGCGTGCAGAGGTGATGCTCTCCTTTATGTTGTAACAAATTAAACAGCTTGAGGACCAATTATTTTTTTACAAGAAGGAGATCGACAAAAAGGATGATATCATTCGTGAACTTGCAAAGTGATTTCAAATAGTTTGCTTATCTGGTTATTTCCCTTTAGAAGTAGCCATTCTGATGCGGACAGATCGAGCTCATGTTCTACTAGCTCCGCTCAAAGTTCAGCTGAGACTGTGGAAGAATTAAAAGCAAATTTAGACATCATGCGCAGAGATGTAAGTTGCGATTTCGTTAGATTCCAGGTTTTGGAAAAAAAGAATCTAACCGAGGAACAAAATACCGTCATTAATGAGTTGCGGGCAGAAAATTCCAATTTAAAGCTAAATGCAGCTACCAGTGCAAAGAAAATTGAACAATTGGAAAAATCGATACGCGACGCTTCGAATAAATTACGGCAATTTGAAGGTGCGCAGAAAAAACAAGATTTTGTTCTGCAGTCCCTGCAAAATGAGATCAAATCCAAAAACGCAGAATTGCTGGATTTGAAAAACCAACAAAGGTAGAAGCCCTAAACTGCTCTTATTGATTCGACAACAGGGCAAAGGATCTACAAATTTCGGATGCCTTGGAGAATGAGAAGAAAGTTTCAAGTCATTTCACTCAAACGTTAGAGGAAATGGCCAAGATCCTCGATTGTGAATCGAATCCGGAAACGTGTGTGCTCAAAGTATGTTGGTGTTAATTTTTGATGCTACATAATTTAATTTTAGGAAATTCAGGGAAATTCTAGTTTTACTACAATTCAATTCGTCTGAAATTTTTAATGTAATTCGACAAACTATATTTTTCTGTACATATAAATTTCGACTGCATCAAATCTAGCTTTGTGATGACAAAATGTTTAAATTTATGCAACATCTACAAGCTGAGCATATATGTTATACTAAATTCTGATTTCAGCTCCTTGAATTAGCACAAACCAGCAGCAATCAAAAAACATTATTAGCACAAAAATCAGACGAACGCGAGGAATATGATTTCGCACAAAGAGCATCACGAGAAACCATACAACGTCTTTCTGGTGAGCTAAACAAGGAACAAAAGGAAAAAGAAGTGGCCTTGAAAGCTGTTCGTTCCAATGAAGAGGTATTGAGCTCCTAAATCATATTATTTGCTACCTAAAATATTTGATGTTGAAACGAATTTTGAGCGGTTTTTGACAGGAATTACAAAAAACAAGAAGCATGGTTGGACAAATGGAACAGCAAAACGCTATGCTCAAAGATCGAATCAAGCAACTGACGAGCGCTTTGCAACTGGCTAGAGAGGATGCTAGCGAAAAGGATAAGAAGCTGGCAATATTCTCTGATACTCAGAATAAAATGATTGAACGACTATCCAAAGCCGAGAAAGAAGCAATCCATGTTGGGGATTCTCAGTTTCTAAGACAATTGGGCACCGGTGATGGAAAGACGCTTGACTCTTTCATGTGAGTTTTTCATAGGAGAAAGTTTAAATAAACTGAGTGAAATTTCATTGTACCTCTATTAAAATATTTATTCCAGCAACAACCTCACTCGTTGGTTCTCAGTTTCGGAAAGGGACGATCCGTCGACAATCCTTTCGTTGCTAGAGAATCGTATTCAAGAACTGCTCGAACGTTCAAGACAAAACAAAGTGAGTTCAGAAAAGTTCTAATATATTCTTGGAAAATTAGCTATTGAATACTCTGATAGGAAAAAACCTTTTCAATCATTAATGGATTGTTTATACTGGGATTACAAACTATTTGTTACAAACATTTCAGGTGTCAAGGGGCTATGTTGGCTGACATCTTCACTGCTGGAAGCTGCCAGCTTAAACTTATGTAGGTTCAAGAACTGTGAATAAATTCTTGTTAGAGATTAAATTCAATGGGAAGTTGGGTAAAGCATCGGTCTTATTTTTCTCTCGAATTTCTGTGCCTGGAGCAACCGCAGAATGACTACGAAGACGAGGATGATGGCATACGTTACTTGCATATGTTTGCGGCAACGAAAATTGGACCAATCATGTCTGCTACAAAGCTGAGCTTAAGAGAATCATTCGTCGTATATTCATCAGGAAGTGGATGACTAAATGGCAAAGCTCAATTGCTATCCAAATCCAGTTGCCTGCGCTAGATATGTCATATCCGCATAATAATCAACCAAAAGACATGTGGGTTAACTAATTAAATATATATGAACAACCTATTACCACAACTTAACGTATGGAACTCACAACCATCGACCCAGCAAGGTAAACATCATAACTAACCATAACCTGCTAACGACAAATCCAGAAGTTGGTTTTTCTACTCCTCCGGTCAATATACAAAAATCACAACGATTTTCTTTTAACCGAGAGCTTGATGAAAAAATTGTAGCCCGTGGTGTTTTGTTTGTGCTTTTTAATTATAAAGATGATTTCCTCTGGAAAATTTATATGGTACTGCTAATAGATAATTGCTTATCACGAGAAAATAACTTAACTTGCTTACTTTTTATCATGTAACCGACGCCGAGCAACATTGTAGTTGTATTGGTTTGCAACCGGCTGATGACGTCAAAACATTATGTTATGCGAAACAATTTGAACGGGTCTTGCAATTGGACACATTTGAGACGATTCCCATCCCAATTTTAACGGTGTAAAATGCTACGTATTGGAAAAGCACTTGAAAATATTGATCCACTTTAAGGAAATATTTTTGTCCTTGTCGTGCATAAACGGCATCGCTTCAACGCGGCACTTGATGGTGGATTGGACGGATGAAGGTTGATACTTGGAATTTACAATTGACATTACTGTGTAGAAGGATTGAGTCGTTGTGAATATGGATGTGAACAGTCCCGGTCTGTGAATGGATGGCGTCCGTGTCCTAAGTCGCTTACACGGAGTTGATATTATTTTGCTATATGTTAACACAGCGTCTAGCAATCGTAGAGTCCTTTGACAAAACTGGATTTCATTGCAAGAAACAATTTCAAAAATGAGGCCAAATACAAGGTGATGTGAATTTCGAGATCAATTTAGACCAACCATCAAGATAAGGATTTAAAAAAAGCGCAAAATCAAAGATAAAATCCCCTACGAAGTATAAGAAAATACAGTCAAAAGTAATGACTTCTAGATACCTGACAGACGTTGCACTGATATGTCTCGAAACCGTGTTGAATGGCGGTCTTGCACTAAGCATCCTCTTTAAGCGTTTGCTTAACCTTGTATGTTGTCAAGCGGAGTGACGAGAAAAGCTTGTTATGATGCATAACAGTGAAAGCCGCAAGGAAGCTGCCATGCTAATGTCGCTCTACTCGTTCACGAAACTTGTTTAAATGCATGTTCCATTCGGGGTGTAAGCACCTCTACCCAGTTTGTTTGTGCTTACTATTCTATAGAATCCGTAGCTATTTAAGTCACACCCTTCCCCATCTTTTAGGATTTTACTTTTTCATGATTGTATGGCAGTTAAGCATTCGATATGTGCTACCGGTGTTATGCTCTCTGTGATGATGATCGTGGTGACCGTATATTTATATCGGGTCACACCGTGGAAAGTGACAACAATGTTACACTGATGGGAACGTTTGATATCATTTAGCTTTGCTGGGAGTTACACGAATGTTGATATCGTTTCGTTCGAATTCCGTTCTTGCTCATGAACATAAAATTCGTTATTGTGTTAACAGCTTGAAAAAACGGAGTCCACACAATCCCGGTTTTCAACCATTCGGTGCACACAAGATGCCGAACTGCAGATGAGACAGCGAATTGAACAATTGGAAATTCGTCTATCCTCGGAAGGAATGCTTAACGACGATATGCGAAAACAACTCTCCGTTGTATGTGCCAAAGTTTGCGTGGTGTTTTGATAGTAACGTGTCTGTTCGTGACGGCAGATCAGTAAATTAAATGACCGTCGGCATTTTCGAGAATTCTTATTGTGTACATAATAACTTATTCGAGCTTTGAATTCAGGCATCTCTCGGTGAAATTCTGTAGCTGTTATAAAAGCTGAGTCGACAGACCAGTTAACAAAAATATAACGCGTGCTGTCTCATAGTAATAATCACTATAATTTCTAACCTCAGTTTGTTAGAAGTAAAACGTATAACCATAAAAATTAACCATAAATTAGCCTTATACTATCAATCTTCATCTTTAATTAATAACCAAATAATTCGCAACTACTATATCTGAGGTATAATTTTCTAGGTCTAGAAGTTACTCTATTGTTTACAATTTTTACACTTTTTCTGCTACAATGTTTAAAAGTTTCTATAGTATCAGAGGCTTGGCTTCACTCTGGAGCTGTTTCTCTTCGAATAGTCCGTCAATAGCTAAAACCCGCCATAAGATCAATCAAGAAATTTTGATTCTCGCTGTGCTATATACTTTTGCAATAATGAGAGCATTCAAAAACATCCTTGACGGAACCGCAGCTGCGATTTAGACAAGATTCATACTTCTAAGTAGCACATGTAGGAAATTATCTGATAGATGCTAGTAGTAATTATAAACATCTTGAAGCTTTTCAGTAGAGGACGTTATATGGATAACCATTGCTAAATGCAGTAATTGCTATTAACACCGAAATAATGATGTCGAATTTCGAGCATCTCCTTTGCAGTTATGTTTAAGTGAAACATAATACTAATAGGATGATCAAAATTGAAAGGACATTGTGAATCGAAGTTCACCTTAACTCAAATTTCGAAGTTACTGTTTTGGTGGTTATTTAACTCACATAACAGACAATAACATATGATGCTATAACTTTTTTGCTCCCGTTGTTACCATAGTAACCACGGTATGCAGACAGGAAATTCTGCGGCAACTCGTAACCCATTCTTATATGTGATGGACTTGTGACGTAATTTATAAAAAAACCAAGTTCTGATCAACAGTAATTAGCGATGAAATATGACAATAACTTCAGATACAAAGATTTCATTTCACTTTGTTTGAATGATATCAACCATGGTTTTAAAATTCCCATGTTTTCCAGCTGAACGATAAAGTAATCAAAATCGCGGCTGCGGCAAAATTGGATGGCCAACTTTCCGGCTTGGATATGGATGCCTTTTGTGAAGCATTGATTAGTAAGCAAACTATTTGGGATTGTAGTTTGTGTTTTCATTTTTCATTCGATGTGAACCTTGAAAATAGGTATCGATCTTGTGCTATATTCATTATTCAAATACATTATTATGATGCCTTGTCCGCAACGATTTATGATGAAAAAAAGCGAATAGCTGTACAACACCATAGGATATACATATACAAGTTCAACAAATCGTTACTTTAATGTTTCCGTCTATGTGCTTCAAATGAGGATCAAAAGTAATTCAAATCCTGACATGGAAGGAGGAAATTTCGACCGGAAATATATGTTTGGGTAATTTAATATTCTACGTCTGTGTGCAAGAAGGAAGCACTTACGGATTTTAGTTAAGTGAGGCCAACACAGTATTATTCAACCTAAAATATCGTACTGTTTGTTTTGGAGATCATTTCGTTTGATGAGGAAACAATTTCTGGCAGTAAGATGTTTCACAAAACCCATACACGGACTGCGTAAAACTTGTGGCGACATTTTAACCGGGAATGTGGGACTTGAAGGGTCAGGCTGTGACTGCGGTCGAGAGATTTGAACCAATATTAAAGGGGGGTCTGGGTGGGTGAGACCCCGCATGGATTATTCGGTATGTTGGGATTAGGTCCGCTCGGATGCGTCTGCGCTCGAGTCTAGTCAGTCGCTGTTGAAATGGTAGATTATGCAATCCAGTAACCATTTTAGTTGCCTTATGATAAATCCTTTCGAGGAGCGAGGTGTATTTTTAATCCGTGGTGTCCAAGCTTGTACTATATAGTTTACAACTTGATGTGTGTATGTATTGAGTATCATTGACAATGAGTGCGATTGGAAACGTCCGTAAATTCGTCTGAGTAAGCCGAGAGCGCTGCATACACGCTTATAGACGGCATCGCATTGTATTCTGTTTTTAAAAATTTCCGCACATCCAGATACCGATATCTTTCTGTGATATACTCCACTCAAGCGAGTGACTGCCAAGTGTGTATGAAAAATGTAAGGGTTTCCTAACTTGCAACATTTTTCAGTCGCGAAGCTGAAGGACAGCTTGTTTTGAATTGACCACTGATGCAGGTTGTTTATGTCTCCTTGTATAACTAGACAATTCTCAACAGCGTTGACCTTCGTCCAAATTTTTACATCATCAGCGTACCAGTTTCCGTACATCATTTATAAATATTAAGAACAGTATTAGACCGAGTACTGAACCTTGTGGGACACCGCTCGTGGTTTCAATAATTCGGGAAATTTCGCCATCGATTCTGACTTTCGGTTTACGTTCAGACAGGTAACTTGCGAACAATGTTAGTAGATTTCCAGTGACGCCAACATCCTGCATCTTCTGACTTAGTAAGGGTGATAAACTCGATCGAAAGGTTTAGATCTAAGTAACAGACATATACGGAACTCCCTTCGTCTAGAGCTAGCATCCAATCGTTTAAAGTCGTGAGCAAGTTAGACAAGCATGAGTGTTTTTAGACGATTTAAGTGAGCGCCAGATTTTGACATCGTCCGGATGAACGGCGATTCAATGTTCTGCTCGATGTCATTGATGAAAATAATGAAGAGTCGGGGACCAAGAACGGAGCCTTGTGACAGACAGCACTTGATTGATAAGCAGTCTGAATAGCGGTTACTCACATAAAATGTCATGGTCGGCACGGTTGAACGCCGTGTAGAAATCCAGAAATATTGCATCCACACCAGTGCCTTCACGACGGATTTCGTCCAGTCATCACGTGTAAGAAGCAAGTTGGAAATGCATGAACGCTTGTCGCGAAAGCTGTCTTGCTGTGTGATTAAAATTCGATTAGTTTCAAGATGAGAGACAAGGTGATCAGAGACTATGTTCTCTGTGACTTTTGAGTTGTCTGATAAGGGTTTTACATACAAAGCTTTCCGATACTTTAGTAATCACCGAAAGGAGCGTCATAAGGCGGTAATTGGCCGGATCCGAACGGCTTTCACCTCTGTAGATTGGTGTAATAACTCCGGTTTTCCAGTCAGGTGCTACAATTTCAGTATTTAGTATGTGCGGCAAAGCTCCAGCTCACATGACTTCAGAATAGACGTCGATATTCCGTCACAACATGGTCGAGGAGCAGTGATTGTCGGTAATTGTAAAATTTTCTCACAGCAGGATTGCACTGATACATCGTTGTACTGGGCAGAGGCTGTGGTGCATACGGAAAATATGAAAATGGTGGTGTGGCTTTCCGACAATTTCAGTTATTTAACCCTTTGTCTACGGTAATTGGATATATGTATTTTATGATATATTTGTGTTATTCTGCTTAATTATGGCATAAATAAAACACATGATCAATTTTACGGATCAGATGCCAGACGCCGCCTGACAAGTGCACTTCGATGGTGACTGAATATACCGACGGGAGCTACCGAGCAATCAACTGCTTGTTTAAGGTGGTAACTAGAGTTACCGTCAGTAGACAAAGGGTTAAGCACGTGCAGTTTCTGGCTGTGTGGCACTATGATTGGATCAGGCTTGTGCTTTCATACCATCACTCTCGAGAATAATGCATGCCTGACAAACCGGTTTTTCGTTCAGTTAACCGCCGGTAGTTTATCAGTTGCGCATACAGTGTTTCTCGGTTGACTACGTCTTTAAGTATCTGATCGAATATCTGGGATTAGTCGTGCACGTAATGTATGTTAACAAGTTCACATGTCGTTGGTTAACCATAAATCTAAAATATGTGTTTAAAATCTTGAATTTGCTCTACATCAAACCATGTAGATAAGCTGCAGCTCATCGAATCAAAAGTTGCTCACTCATTATATGCAGAATCATACTCAGAGCGATATCTTTCACAACTTGCTTACAATCGAATTCTAACATAAATTTGCAGTATGTCCGTGGGTCACAATCGAGGATTCAAATATTCATCAAGGAAAATATTAAACAATGTATATATTTTTCAATATCCAGAATTAAGTTAGCGCCAATTGTGTCATTCTAGTAGTGCGTGATCAAAACAAGCATTAAAGAAAACCGTTGTTCGAAAAACAACAATCGCACCAAGAATGGAGAACTCACTTTTCGCGCACAATTTTGTACAATATATACGCTACACGCAGTACGCTATTCTCACAAACTCACGGTTGCTTTCTTAAAATCAGTTCAAAACATCTCAGTGTGTACAAAATCGAAGTGACTTCCAAGGTTTGAGCTTGTATGCCGCGGTTGGATAAAGTTAGCACACATATATGGATGGGGTTAAATCAATACGCTAGAAAGAAAGAATCTGTGTTTACAGGCATTTACGGTGGCGTATTCTGATTTGTATTAGTTTATGTCACGTAACTATCGCTTATTGTGCAGCTTGGTGCAGTTGCCTTCGATTGTAGAAGAATCCTGTTGGATACTTGCTATTACGCCTCATCATGAAACACTGATTCGCTTGCTCTTATAAAACATCCATTCGACTAAGGCAAAACAATTAACAGGAAAGAGTTCAAACTTCCACAAATAGCAATACTTTCTGTGGCAATTACGATAACAGATACAGAGAGCTCATAATCTACTAATAAACCTTTCGAAAAATTCATCATTATCATGTTGGCCCTGTGCAAATCGATGTTGTTTCCATGGCTTTTGTATCGAAACAAAACATTCCGGATCAGCGTTCCACTGTAAGCAGAAATTCACCCGACGAATATTGTTTGTTTAATGATTGGTCGATTAAAGATATTCATTTGCCTGCAAAGGAAAATCAAATAAAGCGCAAATTGAGCCGTAATCACATTTGTAATGAACCTCAATCTTGATGGGTGGAAAATCAATGAGCTTCAAAATTTTAGCTTGTTGAATGAATCAAACATTTTTTTCTTAAAAAAATACACAAAATTATTCTATTCAATTCAATTCAATTTTAATGGTCTAAAAAGCATATAGCTTTACAAAAACCACAGAAAAATATGGAAATTTACAAATAACATATCTCAGTAAAAACGGGATTTGTTTGCTTACTGAACAGTTCGGGAATCAGGTAAAAATCCAAATGATAGAAACTGTTTTCACTCAGTGGAGTGGCACATGTATATCCATGCTGTCTCCACCTGATGACGGCAAACCGACAGAAAGCGATTGTGGAATGTAAGTGCTGATGTGAAAACCGCAACACATTGATCAACATTTTGGCAAAGCTATCTTGACGCAAATGGAATAAAAGACCTTTGAATATGAAAACGGTCTGATGCACTTTGATCTAGTGTTTTTAAAAGAAGCTTGACTTTTGAGGAGATCGTCGTACCATGAGTGAGATGTATAGTTGAGGATGCAAGATATCGGAAAATATTCGAGGCCGATCGGAAGTTCATAATCATGAAAAAAAGTTTGCAATGAATCTGTTAGAGTAGGTTTTTGGTAACGTTTCGCTTCTCAACACAGAAGCTTCGTCAGACCAAGCGTGTCGGTACGAACAGTGTTCATGTTTAAATGGCATTCTTTTGACCAATCCTGAATTCTCTAAGATAGACAGTCGAGATTAAGACAATTAATCACACCCCCTAAATGCTGTATTAATCCTTAAATTGTTTATTTTGTGTGCAGGTGCGAACAGCGTCCGCTGATCCACTGCTTACGTAATCCATGTGAACATTAAGTGTAATGCAAGGTATTTGAAAATATTCGAGACCGATCGGGAGTCCATAATCATGAAAATAAAGTTTGCAATGAATCGGTTGTAGCAATTTTTTGGTAACGTTTGGCTTCTGAACACAGAAGCTTCTTCAGGGTGTCAACAGACGCTATTCACACCTGTACACTTAATAAACAATTAGGGATGAACACAGCAATTAGGGGGTGTGATCAATTATCTTGATCTCCCCTGTCTAGTTTAGAGAACTCAGGATTGGTCGAGAAAATGCCATTTAAATGTTATATACGTTAATACTTATCCGTTGCAGAACCGCTGTAGTTGAGGATGTTATTGGCAAGTCGATTACATGAAGAAAAATGCTGTTTCAAGATTATTTACATAATGTACCTAAAATGAGCTTAGCTTGCGCGTGAAATAATTTTATTACAACGTTTGAGCGACAAAAATTCTCGTTCACATATCTTGACTTACTTGACTTAATCCCTTGAGTTCCTGGAGGAACATAGGGCCTCGGCAACTTGTCTCCACTTTGGTCTGTCCATAGCAGCCAGTTTGATGTCGTTGCAGTTAAGTCCACACTTGCGGATTTCCTCTTCACGCGAGCGCTTCCAAGATAGCCTTGGTCGTCCGACCCGTCTCTTCCCGATTGGTTCACATATCACGGGGCTTTATTTCAGAATGAGATAAATGTGCTTAAATGTTACACAGAACAACAATTGCTGTAAATAAGTGGGCATTAAATATTACTGCAAAACAATTTTCCGGTGATTGAATAAATTCACTCTATTTTTATAGTGCGAGTCAGTCAATTGCAGTTAAATGATACTGAGAACCAAGCGAAGCAACGATTGCAAATCACAAGATTACAACGTCAGCTAAAAGAGACGCGGGAAAAAGCGGATGCATTCGAACTTCACGTTTCTGTGTTGAGAAATCGTTTGAACGAGGCCCAAATGCGTCGCTCTCTAGTTGGTACGCCAGCCAGCCAGACATCCATGAGTTTGGCCTCATCTGAACGTGAACGCCGTCGATTGGCCAAGCAGCTGCAACAGACGAAAGAAGAATCCAATGAACTCAGGAAAGAAATTGTTGAATTGAAGGCACGATTGCTAGACTCGAGCGAGGAAAAGGTTCGTTTTATATTGACTTGAAACTTTGAAACACGATAAATCGATTTCTTTGCGCTTTCCTTCCTCTCCCATTCCACAGCCGGGTTCTTGTCGTTTGCAGTGATTAATTTTAGGGTTATTACAAGAAATCGGCATAAGTATTAGTATCATTTTCTATAGTTTTATTTACTTGTATATCTAGCCAAAGTTAACGTTCGACAAAGCTTATATACCTATCGATTTGGCGTCATCATCATCATCATCATCAAAGACAGCATTACACCGGTAGCACGTACCGAATGCTTAACTGCCATACGTAGGTATGATCTCTAAGGCTCTCGGGACCATCACAAATACCGCAATATCAAAGGCATCTCAAGAGTTGCCACCTGTAATTCTCTTAGTAAACATGCCAAATCTACGCACAACTAATGGAATCTACACGCCCACTAGACTCTTATTCCGAATAATGGCAACGCATGTACAAAATGTTTGTTAGAACATTACTTCAAACTTCTTAAATGCGAATTAGCCTCTTTCATGCCCGGTTGAATAACCAATCCACTGTACTTTTACGGTATGGTGTACCGGAAATGTTTTGCTCGTGACTTATTGCATAACTAGTATAAGTTGTCCCTCAATCATACATAATACTCACTTCGTCTGCGAGGGTAGGTACCATAATCAATCTTTCCAAAACGGGATGCATTAAACTGGGAGAGAATTCCGGTGTAATGGCAGATTATCAATTACATCTGACACAAAGAAAAGTCTTGTTTCTTTTAGACAGAGTTAGACTTCCAAACTAACATTGGATGGGGTTTTTATTATCAGTGAACCGATAGATAGATTAGTAAGAGCAACAGCAGGATGTCATCCTTTAGAATGATTTAAAATGAAACGTTTTGTGCTTACTTATTCTTTACAAATTCAAATTTACATTGTGATTTTGCTTTGGACAATCATAGTCGTTTGTACTCAAATTATGTAACAACGGATTCAATCTTATCTTGGTTTATCTTCGGCCGATTATTTGGATGGCCACTGAACGTAACATCGCTTCTTTCAAAACCAAATGAAGGCAAACAGCCTGAGATTAATAGTACTGTGTGCAAAACTGATTTGCAGATGCAGAAGTTTAGTTCCCGGTTTGGATGTATTAGTGAAATTTTTCTAGTAAGTCCCTGATAGTGCAAAATTCCTAAAACAGGAATGAATATTCATCATTAATTTTACACTAAATAAGCAAACAATTTTGTAAAGTTCAAACATTGTAATCTAAAACCGTTAGCTGAATCACTTTGAATAAAATCTTCGATTTAAATGATCTCAAGCGCATTTCAAAATGCAACGTGCTCATCCGTCTGTGTATAAATTTAGGGTTGAATATGTTCAGTAGAATCAATCCACTTAATGTTGAAGAATGTTCGGGACCGATCGAGTAGTCATATTCATGAAAATAAACAATCCCATCAATCGCATCTTTTCAGTTGGCAATTGTTGGTCAGTCCAAAGCGATTCGATTCAATGAGGCCAAGTTTAACCAAGTCACAAGGACGTGCGATCAACTAAAAGCTGAGGTGGCCAAGTTAAACAAGCAACTGAAACATAACTCCACACAGCATGAAGAAGACGCCACGAAATACCGCAATGAAATTGCTCAGTTGGAAAAAGAACTGGAGATGACCAAGGAATCATTAGAAACCTCCAGGCGTTCAGAGAAACAGGTTAGTCCGATATATGTAGTTCTGTAGCATAGCCATTTTCGGACGTTCTGTCTGTGGACCAAATTACATCGTTACCGAAAATTCATTCGAGCGTAGCATTTTGGTAATGCATGTATTTGACCTTGACAGTATAGCATTACACGTGTTCGTTTCGGATAAGTGGGGAGATATCGGTACTGCAAAATCGAACTTATTGATTGATGATTCAAAATTTGCTTTCGTTTATCATTTTCCGCTATTTATAGGTCTGCTGAATACAATCACACTGTCTTGACATAATTATATCAAGGTGCCAGAAACAGCACTGGTGTGTAGGCATAGGAAATAAGGGCGCTGATTAAAACATAATTTGAGTGTAATCGGTCAGAGCAGTTTTGGGGTAACGTTTCACTTCTGACAGAAGCTTCGTCAGACCAAGAGTGATAGTCAGGACAGGGAAGATGATAAAGGAGTAGTCAACTCCCAACCACTCATTTGACCTTACCGCTAAACAACCTATAATACGCCTACAGTGTGTTACGTCTCGTGGGAATAACCAGGATAAGTGGTCGATTTTCCTTCTAATGTGTATCCACGTCAATCTGATACAAGTGAACACGGTCAATGCCAGATGGCACAGCGGCCCACATGCGTAAAAGTAAATAACTAGCGTGGCTAAGGTTAAGCTATTTTTGAAGAAAAAACTAAATAACTATTTACCTTCGCATCAGTGCCAAGCGCCAGATTGTGGAGATTTCTGCCCCATCCACCTTATTGACCGCCAGTCGACCTGCCTTGGCAATTTCGCCCGCCTCTGCACATAGGCGTTCGCTATACGGTTTAATACCACGTCTCAATATTTCCACACCGTCCAGATCGACGCTGTGGCACGTATCTAAGGTAAGGTCAAATCAGTGGTGAGGAATTGACTACTACTTAATCATGTTCCCTGTCCTGACTATCACCCTTGGTCTGACGAAGCTTCTGTGTCAGTAGTGAAACGTTACCCAAAAACTGCTCTAACCGATTGCACTCAAATTTCTTTGCATTATGAATACACGATCGGTCCCAAGCATATTCCAATCGATTGCTAAAACGTAATTTGCTTGACAATATTAGTAATACTAAACTTTCCCAAATGTTCTAATCTGATCTGGCGGAAGATGTCCATGTTTATTCATGAGATTAGCTGTACGTGGATTAGCCATCAACCCATGATATTTCGTGCAAGCAGTTTGTTTGCGGTTTCCCATGTGTTGGTATCGGATAAATTTCAAAATTTTCCACGCGACGTCAATTTCCTGTATCTGGGGTAATTCAACAATCGCATAAATGATGAACGATTGATTGGTTCAAAAGTGTTTGCTATTGGGCCGGGTGGATAAGATCTTTAATTTTCGTTTCCGGCACGGCAAAATCGGTATCATCGTAATTTAATTACAATATAAAAACCAGTTTGATTCAGACAGATGGAGCTCGCGATTCCGTGAAGGCTGTCAAAATATCGAAAAGAAAACTCTAATCTCAAACTTCCACTGCCTTGTGGCTACATCCAGTCATGTAAAAGGTTTCAGAATTCAATCGTGAGGTAAAATCCGGAGTACCGTTATTCACTCTGTGGTTGTACTCAACTTCGTCCTGGCAACTACTGCGACGACATCGTTTCCCAAATGTATCACCATAGCTGTTCTTTCGGTTCAGATGGTGTCGTGCAGAGTGAGTACTTACTGCATGGGCAACAGGTAGTTGTACATATTGAACTGGCTTGGCGTACACCTCATCGCACCGATGGAGAGGATTCTTCACTCCGCTTTTGTGAATAATAACACGGGAATCAGTAGTTACATATTAAAAGCTATGGCGTGAGATTCTGATCTTTTGATGTTGGGAGAGATTGTCATTGGACGGCTACCGCCCGTTTCATGCTGTGTAGCTCCCAGCCAATAAGGCGGCGTCACGTTACGATCTGCTGTCTTTATTGGGTGCATGGGAACCGACCGAAAATCAGACTTCCTTATTCCTCTCCGTCGAAAAAATTGCCACAAATTGCCATAAGGCGATCAGCTTTGAAAACGTGAACCTTGAAAGTCCGATCAATGCTCCACAAACTTCATGACGTCTTGGATCACATACGTAAACACATCAGCCGTCATTACCAATGAGCTTAAACGTAGAAAACCAGCATATGAAGCGGCTACCACACACTCGCATGCTAAAAGAAAATGAATACATATTTTGGAAAGACAAGGGTTTTGATTAAGATCGATTGCTTTGAGCGGAGTTCGCCGCCAGAAGCAGTATACATTGGTTTCCTTGGACAACATGTAAAGGTCCTGTGCATTCTGCGAGATTTTGTTTATGGAAAACGGCGAGTAAGCACACCTAAGTAACTCAACTCTAGTGCCAACCAAATGTGAGTGTAAGCTATCACAGACTATAAGAATACACGCATGTGTGTAACGCTTGTCATTATATATAGTCGTACCGATTGTGGCTTCACTACGTCACTACCATGTTATCCACACTAAATCAGCTCCTGGACTTCCGTTCGTTGGTGGCGTGTCACTTGGGATTGAATTCGGATCAGTTATCGATCCCCGATTATCAAATCATGATACATTTGGACAACATGATCCGAGAGCAACACAGTCGAGCAATCAAGGGGATAACTGTGGATAAAACCATGGGGCTGATTGGTGCAAACAATGACTATGGTAAGTGGCAGCCTTTTGTATACGTATGTGTGGTGTATGTGTATATCTGTGTACGCATCTATGTATGGATTCAGACAAAGTGCCCTACAGTCAAAGGCTGCGCATGGGCTAAGATACTGTCACGTTACCCAGGCCTAGACAGAAAAGAACATGGCAATGAGACTCGAGCGTGTTTTCGCACGCAGCCCAATACCTTAGGCAAATCAATTTAGCAGTGTTACCTGTACAGTACTGTTCAATGAAACATCCGAACACAACAATTTGTATGTATGAAAGCACAAGCCTGATCCAGGCAAAGTCAGAGACTGTGCGGCACAACAATTTGTAGTTATAATTAACGTCAGAGTTGCACTTTGTTGACTGGCTTCCAGCTGTTCGTAACATTAACCTACAACGCATAGTCCAACTCAATCAAATCATGCAGCAAATCTGAGTTAGAAAGCAGTACATTATGGAAAACAGAATGGATAGACATCCACAGTAAAGACTTGTCCGAGAAATGCAATCTAACAGGCTAGTGTTATTTTGGATAACCTAATACGTATTTCCGTGCATCTTCACAAGAGACAAAATGTAGGAAAATTTAATTAACAGAAATTAGTTTCACGTGGCAATATCTATATATTCGGGGAAACAATCTTTATCGCAGCACTCACAGTGATATAACGTATTTGGACGATCAGCACATTGTCGGAAGTCGAGAACAATATCTGCTTATTCCCATTTCGGAGACGACGCTTTACAAAGTGCCTCCTACGTATGCAGACGCGATTCATCAACCTTCATCCCGACTGTGATTTTACTGGTCTACATGAGGGTGTGAAACACTGCAACATGTTGGTAGGGTTTTCACATGCGATCAAATAAGTGCTGTCGTCATTTTCAGATGACAGAATTCAAATAATTTAAACCTGAGATTTGAAGCGAAATTAAGCTTACGTTGAAGATTAATTGACCTACAGAAGACAATCTGTTGAAAGTCATCAACTAGTAAAATACTCATTTCAAAGCCCAAGGGTTGAAATAAATGAAAGAAGAAAGATGATGGAGATATTTTGAGCTTTCAGCTTAAAGTGGCAATGTTAGAATACTATCGTATCAGATTGATCAATCTACTACTTGCTTAAAATGCATATCACTTGTTCCTCACAGGTGTACATCGACAATGATCCAACGAATACGATTCAAAATAAACGTATGTGAATAACGAATGCACTGATATTTCTCTTACAAATCTCTATTTTTCGTGCACCAGATTTCAACTTTATTAAATCACTCAACACCGCGACGCCTTTTGTCTCCAAGCTTGAGTAAACAGATTGAATGTATTAAAAACGATGACCAAGATATGAACAGAAGCTCGTTAACACGAATTTGAACAAAGGTTGCAAACTGAGGAAGGTCATATTGAATATAAAGTCACCATTAGAAGTTTTTGCACAAAATTATCAGGCATTCTATTCAACACTATAATAAAACAACACATAGATAAATAAATTATATTATATTAGGTATGGTATGAAAGCACAAGCCTGATCCTGGGAAAGTGTCGCACAGTCAGAGACTGCACGTGGGCTACGATACGGTCAGGTTGCCCAGGCCTAGATAGATATGAGGAAGAAAAAAGAACTCCAGCGTGTTTCAACAGGCAGCTCACTACCTCTAGTCAATCAATTTAGCACGGTGTTGGCCGCACAGCACGAAGAAATGCACGATTGCACATACGTGCATATTATATTAGACCCACAAACGAACCGTGATGGGTCATTACCCAATGTATATAGTTCATAGCAGTGTTCAAACATGTGTAAGTAGGCCAGAGTACTGGACTAACGCTCAGCAGACGGATCGGTAAGTGTGCAGAAACAACGCCACATGTTTAAGAACACACAAAATATAAGGTATTCGAGCGCCGTTGCTGAGGTTAACATATTCGACCGACTGGGTGCTGTCATTTGAGTATTGCAAAAATACTCCAAACCATCACCGGTGTTGCATTGCACCGATTGTGAGAAAAAGCTTAGTCACCACGTGAAGCTAAAATTCAAGTTGCAAATGAGGATTTATCTTCGACTTTGCAAAAATTGGGTATTGTACATGGTCAGAACGGCGTTCGAATGTCAGGTCACCGATACGCATGACTGATGAGCGGCAACAACTTCGAAACCGGTCGTGTGCTTCTGTCCTGCTCATTAATAGATTTTTAATTCGAACAAAAATTAGGACCAACATGAAGTAACGCAGTGTTGTGGGTTCACAATCGGCTTCGCTGATCTAAATAAGCATCCTTAAGCATGCGAATGTTGGCCAACATTTCAAAATGACGGATTAGACATCACTCTGTGAATGCGGAACATTGAGGTCAATGGAAAGATGCTGCCAAGACCACCGAAGGTGGCACTGTATTCGAGTATCGGCTGTGACATTGCATGCTGTGCATTACTAACACAGCCAGTTAAGAACGGCTAAATGATCGAGTAAAGCGGAACTGTTCAATTAAAGGAAACTTGAGGAGATTATTTGTCTTTCCAAGCTCTTTATCACATCAATGGGACAACTAGTTAGCATAAACGGGATTGAGTACAAGAGGACTGATGGATGAATTGGATACATTAAATTCTGCTCAAGTAGCTAAGAGAAAGTTCATGTATCGATTGTGATCAAGCATGCGAACTGGAAAAAAAATTGAGAAATGGGATTGGTCAAAACATGATTAGCGCAAAGAGAAAGAAGAATAAAGATCGCAATCGGTCAGAAAATAGTTCACAAAGCGAGCAAACAAAAGTCCATGATAGATTGGAGATGTATTAGTGAACAAACTTTCAAATCAAGTGCTCGGTCCGGTTGCCCATGTATAACATGTGAATGTTTCACGAAACACCAAAATTACATTATGAAAATAAACACCTGTTACTGTGAAAACATGAACCAATTCATAAAAGTTACGGGAAGTATCGATCAAGTTCAAAATGTAATCGTAATGACAACGGTTGTCTATTATTCACGGCGCGATTCTTTAGCTCATAAAATTCAAACTACATACTACCTAACTGAATCAGGTTCAACCTTTAAACGAAGCCCAGGTAACCTGGCAGCATCTTAGCCCAAATCTATGGCCGCGATCCAGCCGAAACGTCATAAAAGATAATCATACTCTATTATTCAAGAATTCATCAAATTTTACATTATAAAATATAATACAAGGTATACAAATGGCAGAAAACAATTATGCTTTCGGTGAATGAGGAGCCGGTTTCGTAGCGGGAGGGGTCCAGTTAAGACAGGATGCATCGAACTCGACGGAATCTGGCTTGATGGCATTGGTTTTGCTCCGTTTCATATTCGCCAAAAATTGCTTCAATTGTTCTTCTTGGATGTAAGCATGGTGCCCTGATCGCCAGAGCCGAACTCCTTCTTGAAATCGAAGAGTCCATAGAATGTCTTCAACCGCTATACAGGTCGACTGGCTGCGCGAAATGATAAAAAATATCCGCTTTAATCTAGAGATTTGATTACGTGATCATCTAAAAGTTAGAAATGCGGTAAAAACAAGAAGCGGAGAACAGAGAAGATGTAACGAGTCCTCGAAATGATGAGTCTTGCGCGGAGTGAACCCAGTTCTCGTAAATCTTACCACGCGCATATTTGTTGAACTGACACAATATAACCGAGGCCAAAATGCAAACCCAATAGCAGGTGACCAACTCATCAGCACAATCGCATTCAAAATTTTGATGAACAAAAATGGTCCGGTTGTGCAAATGCTTAAGGCCATTGTGATTGTTAAGGTTGTTGAATTACGCGTGAAATAAATCAAAATGAATGCCAAAAGCGAAGATCTCACCAGCACCACCAGCATAAACACTGGATTGGGACATAGCCAGTAGGGCAATACAATCCATATTGCTTGCAAACGGTGATAAGCTGCAAGCTGGGTAATTTGACAGGCAAGTCCGCTTGCATTTTATGACTACGGTGTCTATATTCATGCACACATACACACAGATGCATGCGTACATGTACACACACATACATACATACAAACAATTAAACACATGCATACACAAACAGGCATATGGTCTGACCACACCACCGTTTACGCGGTATCTACCCAGCTGCGCCACAGTGCCAGATTAGGGACTTACATTTATGCACGCTTATACACACGTCACCTAGACTTGACAACCAACGCCGCGATGTTTGCACACAATAGATAGAGAAAAATGGATCGTGCTCAATCAATCTGAAGAAAGTGAATGAATGAATGAAAGCACAAGCTTGATCCAGGCAAAGTGCCGCACAGTCAAAGATTGCACGTGGGCCATATTACTGTCAGCTTGCCCAGACCTAGATAAATATGAGAAATAGAGAAAGTGGACACAATGCAAAAGAGCGTTTCTGTAATTGCGCGAAAGTGCCACCGTGCTAAATTCAATTGCCAACAGAACTGTGTTGCAGGTGTAAGGATGCTTCAGTCACCCTGAATACGCTTGGGCAACTGGACAGCATTTCAGCCACAAGCAGCTTCAGACCACATCGAGGAATCTAGGCTTAGAAATTAACACATACATAGAGAACCGAAGAAGAAACATCAAGACATGTAGTAATTAATAGAAGTCCATGGAATTCTGGATGATCTGTCCACGTGGTGAGAGAGAGAGGCAGTGGAAATTTAAGTCAGCATTTCATGTAGACAAATCAATGGTGGTAATGCAATCGTGCAAAGGACGCTAGCCTTAGCTTTTGTAGTTCATTGCTGATTAATGCGCTTAATGTCAATTACTAGTGGCAATATGTGAATTATGCGACATGTATTTACCACGTAAGCAAGTAAACACAGCTAAAGACAGACAGCGCTAAATGGTCAGCTAGATAAGTCATAGGCTAAAATTGTGTGAGCGTGCATAAAAGCTGATGGAAAGTGATAGTGCTAGACAAGCTGTCAGGTTACCACCGCGATTTGAGCCGGCGTGCATCACCAATCAAAAATCATCATTATGTAAACAAGGAGCGCTTGTATGCCACTGTTGGGTAAGGCTGGTACGACCAACCCGTTCAATCACATGAGCATTCACTCATGTAAACCGGGCTTGAACCCATGACCATGAATATAAAAGCTCATTTGCATGCATCTCCATCAGACACACACACACACCACGACCGGTTTCGTGCTGTTTGCACTCATCAGGCACGCGGATCCTGATCCTACTGTCCCCATCCACATATGAGCACCAAACTATATTGGTCATTTATAAGCAACTTGAATGCTTGACCAAGAATCACTTTGTGATTATGAACATCGTGGTTCTTTGTAAGAATCCTATTTAACATTGGCATCCACGTATACCTTTGTAGATAATTATAGTTAATTTTTCATTAAACTAGAAAAAACAATCGGTTAGAATAACGTGCCACTTCTGATACAGAAACTTTGTTGGAATGCTACTAAATCACGTTCACTTTTCTGACGAATACCCGTCGTCTGACGAAGCTTTTGTGTCGGAAGTGAAACATTACCCAAAACTGCTCTAGCCGATCGTTGTCAAAATTATTTTCATGAAAATGTCTACTCCATCGGTCCTAAACATCTTTCAACACGTAGCCCCGTTGTGTAGAATAAAAGACGATGAGTACAATCGTTTCTTTGCGTCTTTCGTAAGACATGATTCACGTTGATCAAATTGGTTCGCAACTTGTCCGCAATCGACAACCGACGAAATGATGCATAAAAAGCGGAGAACATAGAATTGGGTTTCATCTAAATGGTGGAAAATCACATCTGACATAGACGAAGTCGGTTGATCCATCCAATAGCGTCAAGTATTCACGAGTACACAAAAACGTTAATCTCAAAATGCCTTGGTTTAAATCTTTGGATAAACAACGTACAACATTTTCTTCCGCAATACAAGCAACAACCACAAACCTACCTCAATTTCTCAATCGAACAAGCTGGATGCTCGTTTAAATACTGGAATATCACACTTTCCCAGTAACTCCGATAACTCAGACGACCCAGATCGGATAACGGCTTTTCCGGTGTCCCAACAACATGCTCGATTTTAGCCAATTCATAACCTGAAAGGGAGAGTGGAGAATCATTGGAGTGAATGAAAAATTACACACAACACATGATACTGGCCGTGGTGGGAACGTACTAAGTGTTATCAGAAATCGACCAATGCCACGTTTTTGAAACGGAGGAAGAGTAAGAATGCAGGCCAAATTATAATTATCGGCTGAATGCTTTTCCTGAAAATAAGCAACAGGGATATTTTGTAAATTCAACGGATTATTCAAACGAAAATGCGGAAAATGCGATCCAATGCTATCAGAATTAATGGTAACAAAGACTTAGAAAATCTGGATTAGCGAACTGGTTGTCAGCTAAATTGCCCGTGCTATAAACCACAGAATAAGTAAACAAGCAACGTATGGAGAATTAACAAATCAAATCAACGTTTTCGTTATTTTCAGATTACTCATAAGTACAATATCTCTCGAAATATAAAAAAGTTGATCATCTCCAATGGAAGTACTTAACTTGTGCTTCTCTTTCAACAGAGCGAGTATACAGCGTAAACCGTCATCCAAAGTAGGACGGGAGTAAATGATCTTCAACTTGTAGTTCTTTGCCTTATACAATCAGATAATATGTGTGACGAGCGAGAGGCGCTTTTATTTTAGCGCATCGTTAAGCGAACATATTGCAAGTTGGTATTTTTTTATTTATTATCACACAAGTCTTTACAGACGATGTACCAACAAGTATACCATGAAGAAGTTACATGATGAAAGAAAAAAGGAAAAGGGGGATTTTTCGGTATACAACAACTACCCGGGCACCGAGGAGAAAGCAAGTAATATGAACACTGCGCCGATATAGTATGTATGTATGATGTATGAAAGCACAAGCCTGATCCAGGCAAAGTGCCGTACAGTCAGAGACTGCACGTGGGCTAAGATACTGTCAGGTTGCCAAGGTCTAGACAGATACGAGAAATAAAATAGAACAGAGATGGTAGTGAGACTGCAGCGTGTTTCAGCATGCAGCCCACTACCCGTGGCCAATCAATTTAGTACGGTGTTAGCCGCACAGCACTTAAGTACTGTACGATGGCACATCGGTGCCGATACAGTAGGCAAGGTTAATACCGCACTGTTGTGGCTTTCATTCATATTTAATCAGTAATATACATGCAAGTTGTAGTTAAACTTCATAACCCCCGTGACAGAAATTCGGACAAAATGTTGATGCATTTTTGTAAAAATGTTTGAAGCAAGACAGTGTTATGCAACACGAGAAGGTAATCATACTATATTTATGATTAGCAACACGTATAATCCACTAAATTCAAACGTTAGAGAATTAGTTAAATAAAAATTAGATAAATAAGTTTAGCGTCAAGTCCTGCAACGGTTAGACGAGTTCAAACTTACCTTTGAAAAATAACCAACGATATGACTCCCGTCGCGATCAGTCTCACACAAAATGTAAAACATAAAGGGTGTCACGTCGTAGTAAAGCGTTTTATGATCCAGAAACAACTTGGCCAATAAACACAGGTTTTGGCAGTAGAGCTACGGGAGGGTTGGATAGAGTTTACAGTTGAAATTAGAATAAGACACACGTAAATGAAAGTAGATTGGGAAAATATGAATGAACTAGGCGTCTGAGTAGCTAACACGGAGTTGGAATAAGATTTCCAGAGCGTAGGAAACAAAAAATCCCGAGAATAATATTTTAGCAAATGTGCTAATCTAAGATTTGTATTTTAAAATCAGTGGCAGCACGAAGAGCTGAGTTGAATGCCAGAAATTATTTTTAATAAAGGAATTTGGAAGTTTGGGGACCTCACAACGAAGTTAATCTATAACTAGAGGGCAACGTAGGTTTGAATAAAGCTGATATGCTAAACAGCCCCGTGAGACGAATTAGAAGAGCTGCCATATGAGTTGTTTGATTTATATGTAGTTGTATAACTTATAAGCGAAAGTTTCTCTAAGAAATTCTGGTAAATGAAATTTTAAATAATCGATTATAGCTACAACAACTAACCGTGCAAAATTGAATTGCCACCAGAAGTGAGCTGCATGCAAAAACACTCTGGAGTCTCACTTTTATTGCTATTACTATTTTATGTTCAATTATCTATCTAGGTCTGGGCAACCTGACAGTATCCTAGTCCACGCACAGTCTATAACTGCGACACTGCCTTGATTTCATACATATATACATACAACCAATCGGTTTCAAAATCTCGCTGATCTCTGAACGAATTTCGACAGCCCCAACCCATCAATTTCCCGAACAAAGAACAAAATCTTGAATTTTTTTAGGTGAGTATACAAAGAGCTTACTTTCTGTTCGGATCCATCTAACTCGAAAACAGTGATTTTTCCTTTATGATAAATGGATTTTCCAGGAGGGTGGCGTTGTTTGCAAATTTTTGTAACATGATTCACCCATGTTGATGCGCTTTTCATGTACTTCAGACAAAACTCACAGATCCAAAGTTTGTTCAACCGTCGGTACTCTTCGGGATAAGGTGAAAAATACCAAGTGTCGATTTCGTATTTTCCAAACTGTATGTGATCAATAAATTTGATCCGTGTAAACTGAAAAATAGCAAATACAACTAAAATATAAGGCTGAAGAATCCAGATTTAAATGTGATGACATTTCCGAAATAGTAAATGGTAATCAGTGTGTAACTAAAGGATCAGTACACTTATTAGTCTAGGAAAATGGGATGCAAACAATGAATATATATAGAAAGAGACGGAGAACGCTTAGATTAACGAGGCTTATAGCGAATAATAAAAAGCTACGAACTAGTGGAATACTGCTATACAACTTAGGGCGATAAAATGTTGTCCGGTTCCATTAGTTATTTCTAGTGGCACTACATTGATTCTGTAATTTAACATGCTTGCACCTATAGCATGAAACAGGATTCTCCTCAACGGAGCATCGGAACTCTAGCTACCGTAGGTTCATTCATTTTAACCATACATTGTCAGCATAAACCGAGTAGCCTGCAAATTACGCTGTAATTATATCGAACCGTAGCTCATCCAGAAAAGTGTTGAATGATTGTTCATTCAGTGACAGCAAACATTAGCTATAAATTAAAGAGCCGTGAAAAATATGAGAGTATTTTGTGGTATCTCAAACGTGATTAAATATCAACGGAACAACCATTATAAGACAAAAAAACATGCACTGATTAAATGCGCTAATAAAATAAAGATGGAGTTTGGCCGATCGTTTTATATGAGCATGAGCCAGAAGCATTTATGCTAACGGAAGGAAAAATTGTATTTGCATTGCTGATGGAGCTTCGGCCCAATGATTTCTTCACGAGGTTGGCCAACATACATCCCATTGAAGGCAACAAACATATCAGGTTCCGCGACCAACGTCGCAAACATAAACCACCCATCAGTGATTACAGATTACATCTTGCTGTAAGCAAGCATGATGTCTTGTTAGGACCTATCAAGCGTAAACTGATTGATAGGTAGAGAAATGGCGGGAAACATATACAGGGTGCTGAGAGTACGAAAATGGGATCTTAACGACTGCACACGATATTTAAAAAATTGGCTCCAAATCACCAGAAATAAATGCAGACAGCGGATAGGCATCACTCACTTTTTGTTATACAAAAGTGCACGCAGTGATGAGAAGAAAATGTAACCGGCTTTCATCAACTACTACTGTGCGTAAACGAAAATTGAGCAAACCTCATATTTACCTTTTCTTTCTTTTTCTCGTGCATTGCCGGGGTGCACTTTTTATTTTAAATCGATTATATAATATATATATATCTATAGATATATATAGAATATATAGATATATAGATATAATATACTATAGGGCCACTCCATGGGTGTTGTGTGCGGCATCTTCCCGCTCGTGGTCCGAGTACAACAGTAATTCACCCGAAGTCAGTCGTATCTGTCCGGAACCAATCCATCTTGACTCGCTGATTCCTAAGACGGTGAGGTTATACTTCTTCATCTCCGCGGCCACTTGCATTATCATTCCAGTCTCATACATGGTCAAGACGTTATATGTGGCAATGGTAGTGGTGGTCCTGGTGAAGACGATGGTCATCGGTCTGACGGCTTCCAGATGACTCTGGCTTTCACCGTCCGACGTTATACACCTTTCAGCTGCGTCCATGTGGTCTTTTAGTATTCTTTTTAGAGTTCCTGTAGCTAGATTTTTCACAAGGTGTGGTAGCTAGCTCAACCCTCCGCATTTGCAGCCGGGCTAGGGACCGTACTTGTCGAAGTTGTCGGCAATATCACTGAGTGGGATATATGCAATAGCTTGCACGTAATTAAAATAGGCATGGCCAATTCCTGACGTAGTAGGATGAAGAGCCGTGCTGCAGTTTTGTTAGGGTTTCGGACATCTGCGTAACAAGCGGTTTAAACTCAGAAGTGATATAGCTGTAAAACGATCAGTGGCGCCAAAGCAGTTTATTATATGCTACGAAATTGTGTTATCGTGTTATTGTAAAATAACGTACAGTGAAACTACAGCAAAATTTTAATGGACGTAGTAAATTTTGCTTTCTATCGTTGATTGATGCGTTGAAGTATGGGTTATTTTTTACCTAGGAAGTGTAAAGTGCTCCATTAGAACTGGTCAGATTTTTCATTTAAATGATCTCGTTGATCAGTTCAACTACCTATGAAGTTTGGTGGTTGTCGGGGGTTGGATAGAGAAGGAAATCACGTCCAGAATTGTTAAGATATGACTGGCATTTTTTATATTTAAGTGCCTCTGGACGAGGCTGGATTTAGGATTGAGTATAAAAGGAGGCATATGTTCTACTTCGGTAAGGACAGAACTGCTTTACGGGAGTGAATTTTGGAAAGTTCGGGCAGAAGACGTTAGGAAGTTAGAAGTCTTCGACTAACGTTGTATGCGAGAGATTGCTCACGTTCTATGGCAACACAACGTGTGCAGCTCTGAAGTTATGTGTAGTTTTAGGAAGCAACGGTACTAGCATTCAGGGAACATTAACCGACGTCAACACTCGTTGGACCACGTCTTGTGCGAATCCCCAAGGGTTACCGCACCGAGCGCTCTGTGCGTCAGCTAGTACAGGCAAGACCTAAGTGGTTGGTTGTTAGCTGCTAATTTGGGTGACTTGAGAAAGCTTAGTTCTGGTCTAGCCGATATTGAAAGGGTGCGCATGACTCGATGATGTGCAAGAGTAGGAGAGTGTATGGCTCGAAACATTGGTATCTATGCAATAAACCGGAATCAATGAAAAGAGTGTATTATTTCTATTTCTCTGACTCATTAACTTTTGCTGTCACCATAAACTAAAATAAAAAATAAAACACGAGTGTGTAAATGGACAATGTAAATTATTATTATTTATTGTGCAAGTTCAAGTTGCACTGGATTGAAGATGCTAAAAACCAATCAGCGCCCAGATTTTCTTCCACCGCATGCGGTTTAGCACCCAGCACTTTGAGGTTGAGTATACGGTTCTCATGCTCTTGTGAACCTTCACCTCATCCGTGTATTATACGCTTCTACTCCATCCTGCTACATATTGTGTAGATGTGCTCTAATAATGATGACTTATAGTAAGCTGCAGCGAAGAATGAAAAACAACCATTATTTTCAAATACCGTCGGTGTTTGAGTCTTGAACCCGAAAAGATATCACAATTTTAAAGAACATCACGTGATGATGATTTCGGATAAGGGAAAAGTTTTAAAATTTTATATAAAGTTCAATACGGAATTTATGGACTGGATAGCTGGAGATAATGGTTATTGACGAAGGAATTAAACATAAAAATGCATTACCTCTTGATGTTCGATTTCCAGTTTCTCCGTTGTTGAATCCAAATTGGATAATTCGTGCTGGAAAATTCCAAAATAGAGAATAATTCCGAAAAGAACACAGATACACAAATAAGTGTAGGCAAACTTACAGAAGTATTGCCTTCTAACAATCGGCGCATTTGAGTGCGGGTAAAACGTCCGTCACTATTCTGTGTCAATAAATTTTCTTGAGATTTTGTAAGAGGGAGTTCACTACTGGAATCGATACGTTCCGCAGAAACCCATTCATCAAGTCTGCGATCTCCTATGGAATCGTAAATTAAGGAAAACATTTACTATTTTTATAGTGAACGAAATATTCGCACGAACCAGCATCATTAATCCGGCTTTCAATTACAGTACCAGGACCTATTTTTAGAATCAGAATAATCTACGACATACAATACTTTCCGGATGCACGAAGAACGAAGTAGGTCGTGTTAAGTTTTATTTCATGGAAATTATTCGCATCACAAATCTCCTTCATTCGTAACCAGCTGAGATTGTCGAAAGCGCCGCCAAAAGGTCAAGT
>JACCGJ010004818.1:0-18386 GCA_013407085.1 Atriophallophorus winterbourni
TATATATATATATATATAGCTAGCCGTGTTCCACAAGGCTCAGTACTTGGACCAATACTGAATTATATACCAATAACAAAGACAATAGGATGGGTTTGTTTGCTGACGATCTACAAGTATGGAGGCAAATCAGCAATTCTGATGATTGTATTTTGCTACAAAACGATTTCAATGCTTTGTTCAACTGGTCATCCGAAAATAAACTGTCATTGAATATGCAAAGTTGAAGATCATTCAGATCCAGACCTAGGCTTTTTCTATCGATATAAGCTCGGCGACATGGAGTACACCGGATTTGACGTGCACGGATTTGACGTTGCTTCTGAATATACGGAGTTTCGTGCGTGTTGATAGAACCTTCGACTCCCAAATGGGTTTCAAAGCTATGAACGCGTATCTTGCTTTACCGATTCTGGCGACTATGTCTTCGTCCGTGCCACCACTTATTGAAACAATGCTGCCGAGGTAGACGAATTGCGTGACGTCTTTGACTGCTTTACCATTGATGGTGATTGATGGGTGCTCATCAGTTAGCACACGGAGGACTTCTGTTTTTTCGGTTGTCACGCGTAGTCCTGCATATGAAGCAAAGTGTGCTAGTCTATCGGTCTTTCTCTGACGACGTTGGGGGTCACGTGATATCAAGCAGACATCATCAGCGTATTCCAGATCCTCCAAATGCTGGGATTCCTTCCAATCGATACCATTTCTCTCACCTTTTACTGTCTGTTTCATTATCCAGTCTACTACCAACAGAAAACTCATTGGGGACAATAGGCATCCCTGGCGGACGCCAGTCTCAACTGCAAATGGACCGGTCAATCTACCGTTGTGAATTACCTGACGGGAGGCACCTTCATACAGCTGCTTTATGAGGTCCATGAACAGCGGTGGGACCCCATAGTGTGGCGAAATCTTCCATATGAATAGGGTTATCGCATGTTAAATGTGTTAGTAGGTGGACAAATATAGAATTCTATATTATATATTCGGAAAAACGGATTAAATGAATATCCTATTCATTAAAAATTTGTTACGGAATCTTTTGTCCAAATAGAACTGACCGCTCCTATAAGGAGAAATTTTCAGCTGCAACATTATATCATGCGCAACTTGTGGAACAGATAAACCCAATTTAATTTTTGATGATTAACCAGTTCACCAAGTGTGTTCTCATGTGTAATCGAAAATCAATACTTTTAAACTACAAAATACGGAAGGCAAACTGTGAATAGAAATAAATTGTAACTTACTAGAGTTCGGTGATCGTGAAAAGCATGTTGGACTACTACATTAAGATAAACAGTTCTGACTTTGATTTTGATTTTGTTGTGGAAAAGTTGAGAGAAAAATCAATAAATTATACAAGCTGGATGAAAATTATAAGAGAGTAAGAATATACGAATCACAGTGTTGTGCGCTTCATTACAGTATTTCACAGAAACAAACTCTGGACATTTAATTGACTCATGAACCATTTATAGGATTTTACAATCAAACTTAATTGAAGCACAAATTATATACATTATATATATACATATAGATGTATATAATACTTAATAGTCTATTTATTAATTTAGTATATATAACAAATAAAAGCTCTCACACCGCGCGTAGAAACAATTTGTTTGTTTTAACACAGTCGCCATCATTTTCCGCCTCAGTCAAATCAAAATCTCAACCTCTAGTCATGTCTGAGATTGCCGTGGTTACGAACGTGAAATCTGCAGAATCTGATTGGCCATACTGTGGCGTAAAGCTGACGATTCATAACATAATCATTCCGGAGGATCAACGTGTACCCTCGCCATCTGAGAAAGATAAAATGAATCCTGAACTTGAGATTGAGTTACGCATCGTTGGTTGTGAATTAATCCAAGACTCCGGCATTCTGCTACGTCTACCGCAGGTGGCTATGGCAACAGCACAAGTGCTTTATCAGCGCTTTTTCTGTTCGAAGTCTTTTGTCCAGCACTTTTACGAAGTATGTTATTATTATGAGATTTTACTTCAGCATTATGCGATGGCTTGTGTTTTTCTCGCTGCTAAACTTGAAGAATGTCCTAGACGTATTAGAGATATCATAAATGTGTTTCATCATATTAGACAAATCCGAGAGCAACAGTAATTTTTCTTTTTATTCTTAATCTCAGAACCCCTACGCCTGTGATGCTTGACCAAAGTTATACCAACATGAAGAATCAAGTTATTAAAGCCGAGCGTCGAATTCTAAAAGAACTTGGTTTCTGCGTGCACGCTAAACATCCACACAAGGTAATTTTCTTTCTATCTTCAAATTTCTTAGTTAATTATAATGTACATGCATATACTTGAGCAAGATAAAAACGAGAAATTCGTACAGACTGCGTGGTAAGTTTCGGTGGTTTCGTTTTTTCGCCGATAATGTTTAATTGTCGAATTCGTATGATTTCAGTAAAATATCCTCACGCTGCAACGTTTTCTGGTTTGCTTGCGTGTTGTGATCCTACAGTTCAACTAATGGCCGTTTGAGAATTTGTTTCCTCATCTAACTATTTCGTTCTCTTGCATCATTTAGGAACTATATGAATGACAGTTTGCGCACAGATTTGTTCGTGCGTTACCTTCCAGAAGCTATCGCGTGTGCTTGCATTTATTTGGCTTCATGCAAGCTAGGTATTCCATTGCCCAAGGATCCGGCTTGGTGGGAGATGTTTACTGTGGATAAAGAATCTGTACATGAGATTTCGCTTTGCCTTACACGATTGTATGCAAGACCCAAACCATGCGTAACTGAGATAGAGGCTGAACTCGCTAAGTTACGCACTCAGCTGGTGGAATCTAAAAAGCGTGAGGCTGAGCTTAAAAAACTTGCTCAAAATGCCAGTTCTCAGGTCTCAGGTGTTCATAATTCGCCTAAATCGATGACTGAAAATGTATCTTTGTCATCTCAAGATGTTAAAAATTCAGTGGATGATAAAGCTTCGGGATCACCTGTACGCTTGCCGCCTCCGAATTCGATTTTGGCGAATGCAATCGCAACCGCAAAAGCCGTCGCTGCCAACATTAACGCGAAGAAAGGCGTCATTCACTCCGATTCTGATCGTCGTGCATCCACTACGAGCCCCATTGAGGATACAAATTCGGTTATGCCCAACGTAAAGTTGTCAAATCCTCAACGCGAATCACCCGCTACTGCTAGGTGAGTTTTGTGTGATATACTTACCATTGGTCTATCGTACTTTCAATATTACCCTTATTTTATTTGCTTCAACATAAAAATAATTAGGCCTCATGTGTGTGCAACATAATGTTAATCGAAGTATTTTGGTTCAGATGAACCATGTAAG
Source organism: Atriophallophorus winterbourni (assembly GCA_013407085.1). Classification (NCBI taxonomy): domain Eukaryota; kingdom Metazoa; phylum Platyhelminthes; class Trematoda; order Plagiorchiida; family Microphallidae; genus Atriophallophorus; species Atriophallophorus winterbourni. The sequence goes on from JACCGJ010004818.1 coordinate 3,330, forward strand.
ACTCGGTAAAGTACATTTAGTTTATTGTGTATAAGTATTATCATTAAATATATGCCGAGTAGCATTTTGTTTGCTTAGGTTTTTTTTTAAACTACAGAAGAGCAACCCTTTTATATATTGTGTCCGAAAGTAGATCTATTGCTGTTCGAAACACAATAGAGTACTTTTGCACAAGTCTGTATGACTAGTGGGAAATTATACTATTTATGCATATTTGCACGTATGTGCAATCGTGCAGCATTTCTGTGCTGTGCGGCTAACATCGTGCTAAATTGATTGGCCAACGGTAGTGAGCTGCATGCGAGTACACGCTGGAGTCTCACTACAATTTCTATCTCTGTTTCTCCCTCATATCTGTCTAGGCCTGGGCAACCTGACAGTATCTCAGCCCACGTGCAGTCAATGACTGTGCGGCACCTTGCCTGGATCAGGCTTGTGCTTTCATACATGCATATTTGCCCAATTCTCTAACTCATCATGATACACGTATGTGCAATCGTAAAGTATTTATATTCTGTTTGCCGGACCAGGCTTGTATTTTCATACATGCATCGTCATGCACGGCATTCTAACCAAGTTAGTGGCATCTGCCACCTTCGCATGCCTACGTTCAACGATGCCGATGACAACGCTTTGTACCCCCCTTCTCGCTTTGTACATCTCATTGTTTATGTTGAACGGCACTATATCTGTATCAAATTGTGCAAATATAATAATAATAATAATCAAATACCAACATTATTCTTATTTCTATATTCAACATATTTCTGATTTCTATTCTATGGTCTCTCATCTATCTAGTCCTGTGCAACATTATAGTATCTTAGCCCACGGCACTGATGTGCAATCGTGCTGTGCGGCTAACACTGCTAAATTGATCGGCCAACGGTAGTGAGCTGCATACTGAAACACGCTGGAATCTCTACCATTTCTATCTTCTTCTTTCTTCCTCATATCTGTCTAGGCCTGGTCAACCTGACAGTCTCTTAGCCCACGTGCAGTCCCTGACTGTGCTGCACTTTGCCTGGATCAGACATCTGCTTTCGGTTACATTATTCTGAATCATACTTCGGAGGGTAAACATGCGGGCTCAATGCTGTCACATTTATTCGCCCAGTTAAAGTCAATTTAACAGAACATTGAACTTCTGTTTCCTTATGGGTTAAGCATTTTAACGAAATGCTTTACCTGCGAATCCTGCTTGTTCCTCGGTCGACATAACCGTAACTAGTCACGCAAATGTTTATATGCTATATTTGTTACTTCATGAGCAAAAAATACAAAAGCCTGTTTTTTGATTTCGGAGTAAACAATGCAAATTGATTATATCATAGTGATCGATGAATCATTAACATCAACCTATTTTTCTTGCTAGACGTGAGCCTGAGGTTCCAGTGGCTGGTAGACCGTCGGCTTATCCCAATGTGCTGGAAAACCGTCATTCACGCAAACGTCGCCATGGTAAACATCGTACATCCTCGAAACGTTATCCTCGTGGTCGTTCGCCTTCTCATTCCCGATCAAGTTCGAATAGTGGCGATGAAATAATTGAAGCGCCTCGTCTAAAGAATCATCAAAACGCTCGAAGCTATCGCCACAATCATGGCTCTAACAATCAGAACAACAATCTTCGCTCAACTTCTGATTCTGAAACGCCTACTAGTTCGCCCAGCCCTATCAAACGCAAGAAGCTTCTTTCTCGCAATCGATCTCGGTCCAGATCAAGCTCGACGTCAACTGCTACTTCTCATTCTTCCGTAGATGATCGTCGATCACATAAACTTAAAAAACATCATAAAACAAAATCACGTTTATCTCCACCAGCTGCTTATCGAGTTGACAACCATTCGCTTAATTATGATTCGAAGAGTCGTAGTTCAACCTATCTGGAAAATGAAATCCGCCACACCGATTTGCATCGGCATCATCGTCACAAAGCATCAAATGACAATCGTCGTGTTGCAATGGTTGCATCTCGTGAGCATAGACGCCGTTGACAAGTATTGCATTCATTTGTACATAGTCAACCTTTTCTGCCTGCATTGTACATACCCTTCGTTGAGATATTTTAAATCGATTTACTTTCAACTAATCTAAGGTTCTAGTTATCTTCTGGGCGGGTGATATCGCAATCTGATTATTGCCATTTATTGTGTATTTGATCTCACCAACCACGACTTTTCTCTCTAGGTCTCTTTCGTAGCCTATTGACAAGTGATATTCGAACTGCTGGTGTGCGATCTTCGGTCTACGAGGCGAATTCCATGGTGTTCACCTGAGTATTGCGCTCTCATTGATTCAAATGGTAATATGTTTTGTATGTTTATTCATTGCTCGTGGTTACGAAGTCGTCTGACCATTCGCTTGTGGAACTGTTGTTTAATTGAATGATGCTAGTAATAGCAATTCGTTTATGAACTCTGCCCGTAGTCCTTAGTGAATTCTTAGATGCTACTTTATTTGGCGTCGAAACGTTCTGCATTTTCATCTTGTATTATTTTATTCCTTTATTTAACTGTCGAGAGCTATCATCAGCCAATCATATCGTGTGTATATAATGGGACTGCATGGAAATATGGATTTTTATATCGTTCACTCGTTTTTGCTATTTAAATAGAATCAAGAGTTTTGTTCGTTTAGCACGACGTTATTTTTCCAACGGAGGGTTAGCGAATCGTTCGACAATCCATGGAAAGGGATTGGTAATAGTTACTTTCGGGTACATGATATTTAGCACGACTTTGCCATTGTAATGAATGTTTTATCCAGTTTTTTGTAGAGCAACCGGGCTAAAACGATTTGACGCTGGTAGTAAGATATAGGTGATTCAATGCCATTTCCCCTAAATCTGTCACGGTAACCCGAGTCTTTCACAGCTCATATAAGTCTTTGTGACACTGGCAAACACTAGGCGTGTGGCTTCATACATCCCGTAAATACACATGCAGCCTGGCAATATCTAGTTTTGAAAATGCATTGTATTGAGCTGTCTGAAATACGGAAACTAGTATCTCGTAGTTTAATTCGTTATCTGGTTCGTAGTATGTTCCCTTTACATTAAGGCATCAACTTGTTCCCGTTATCGTTGGTAAAGGTATAACGTGGCTTTCTGCTTCAGACTTGTAAAGAATGTTAAACCTATCTGAAGGCGAAATTAGCTGATTAATAAATACGATCCAGCTAGTAATCCCATTTGTGCGTGGGTAATTTCCCATGGCATTATATCCCCAATTTGATTTTTTCTTTGTTACACCTATGCAGACGGCGACACGTGCATGTTACAGACACGCAGAGATTGGAGTCCTCACAGCTGCTCTGTGGCCAATTCCACTCAGCCTTGTCTCCAGTTGCTGGATGCGTGTAAAGTAAAGTTGCATGTGTGTTATATTTCTCGAATAAATTTTTTATTCCGATGCATATTCTTCACATTAATTTGGGTAACTTATTTGTATAATCTTATAAATAAAATATTTCGTGCAGTTTTGTTACTTAAACTTCCCTTATAATATGTTATAATGGTCTATTCGGGGTATGTACTTAGCTTTTGGGGTGATGTGAGCATAACTTCAGGCTGCATTCGTACTAAAGCGGTTTGATTTAATTAATAAAACTAGCGATTTCTAGACATTTTTTATTGATTAAAAAAAGTATTAGGCAATTGGGTAAGAACTGTGAAAAGAAAATGTGTAGCATGTCAAAATTTGCGCCATATAATGATTTTTAATCTGAAAAAGATACTGCCAAATATTAAACTCGCATTTTATAACGAGAGCCATGATTATAAAATGTTACTCCAATCAATTGTGTTCAGAGCTATCGTTGGCTTGAGGTAGTAATCAGGATGTGATCGAAGATTTATGAATCACATTTCACTTGCAAGGCTAATCTAATTTGCTTAATGTATCATCGATCAACATCGAATATTGGTGCCAATTCATATTCGAATTGTGCGAGCATAACAACTCGGACATTCATTACAAAAAGACACTTTAAGGTTACCTCAGTTTAGCACGTCTATTTCTACCGTAGTCTTGTATGAAAGCACAAGTCCGATCCAAGTGCCATACAGTCAGAGACTGTTGGTGGGCGAAGATACTGCCAGGTTGCCCAGACCTAGAGAGATATGAGAAACAAAATAAAAATGGTAGTGAGACTCCAGCGTGTTTCAACATATAGCTTACTACCGGTGGCCAATCACGGCGCAGGTACTGTACGATTGCACATACGCGCATTCCTCTATAGTCTAAGGAAAAGACTAACAAAACGGTATTCCTACCATTCACAGACACTTGTGACGCTGTAGAAATCGTTGCAAAATTAGCTGCAATTAGAACCTCATGATATACTTGGTGTTCAGCTTTATAACAGGTTTTGTAGGTATGTATGTATGAAATCACAATCCTGATCCGGGCAAAGTGCCGCGAAGTCAAAGAATGCACGCGGTCTAAGGTACTTTCAGGTTGCCCAGATATGGAATAGAAACATAACAACGGTAGCGCGAATCCAACTACATATGCAGTTCACTTCGGGTGGCAAATCAAATGAGCACGGTGATGGCTGGACAGTACAGGAGTGCACGATTTCACATCCGTGCTATTTCATAGATCTTGAATAAACAAGCTGATCTGGACGAGGAGATAACCGTCATCAATCGTCTGCTTTTCAGGTGTCTGATCGTTATTGTCATTCCCCGTTTATTGTATTTGCATTTTACACGATATGAAGTGATTCTCACAATTCTGCGTCACGACTTGATCTGCCCACGCCTTCATGTAGCCTTGACCTAATTTGCGACAATTGACTTTTTCCGAGTGAAATAAGTTCCTCCGTGTCCGGCTGTCCTCCTGGTTACATTTCTTTATCTTGTTCAGTGGTGGTCTCGGCCATAAATTTAGTGTTCCAATAATTAGTGGGGAGGTCTTCGTACCTTCCCCTCTTAAAAACGGTGTCGCAGGCTCTAAACCGCCAGAGGGCAACGGCAAGCCTTCACCGAGGACTCCAAATCGTTTTTTCCGTCGATGTATATCGATTTGATTGCAAAAACTAGGACAAAGCGTCTGGCATCTCCTTCCGTTAACAGAAGATGAGATGCGGCAAGTTTTATAACCCGTAAAACAGTTGGGCTATTAACAGCACACGCGTAACTCTGGTTGCATGCGAGTAAGAACAGGATAGCCACAAAGGAACTTTAAATCTGAGGTCAAACTGTCCCTTCATGTATAATATACGCGTTGAGTGGATTTTTATTGTTGTACCACAGGGATTAGCTTAATTGTTTCCGGTTGGAACTGCAAAATTGTGAAAGACGGATAGTGATGTCTGTGACAGAACTTGCTTACCCCACTGTTGTGGTTGAGGGCCTCCGATTTGGTACAGAAAATGCATGCAAGCTAACATAAAAGGTTGCAATAAGAGGTGAATTGGGATTATAGTCAGCACTATGAAACTGACATTTTAAATTAATCACATCCCCACCAAAGAGAACGTAAAGTCACCAATTAGATAGTGACGCTGTTGTACGCAACATGATTTTTCCGCTCGGCGGCCTGAAAAGCGAGCGAAATCCCGATTGTTGACTGGATCAACGTCTTCGATTTGAGGACCATATGCTTGAATTAATTCGAAGCTAACAACTAATGATCGGGAGTTGCCAGTAGTAAACAAGGGAGGATGATGATCATAATTTAATAGGCTGTAGCGCTTGTAGCTTTGCGGTGTGCTGTACGGATGTAGTACATTCGGCAAGATTCCCAACCAAATTACCCGAACCCAAGCAACACGAGTCGCCACTGAGTGACGTTCATTTATTCCACGGACTTTTTTGGCTGGTGGTTCTACTAGTATACTCATCAAAATAATTCTTCTACTCTAGAATGAAGCAAAGCTAAATACTTGAAACTGATCAATCAGTCGATGGAGGTTTTCATATAGCGATGAGGGAATGTGAACGGAAAGCGAGAATATCAATCGATCACGGCTGAAATTAGCGTCTGCTTAAACGTAAGACTCGAACGGTTGGGTAGCCTTTTCCAATTGTCTTATTCGGTTCATGTGAATGAGGTTTGAGATCTCGCCAGGCGCCACTACAAAATTATCAATTTCACGGTAACAGGTTTGGTAAACTTTTACGCGTGACATGATGTAAGATTCGAGGGACGTATGGATCACAAAATCTGTATTTTTAAATGGGACAGTTTGCGCAACACAAAGCTATATATCGTGCAGCTGGATTCCGACTTCTGTTGATAAAGTACGTCGTATGAAGCTCAAGGCAGATATGTAAGCCAGCGTTTAACTTTGTCGTTTTCATATTCCGAGCTTCCTGTCTCAGGCGAACGCCACGAACCGATGATCAGCTAGCGGCTTCCAATGAGCTCACATTAGACAGTCGTCGATTACGGTGTACGCCTATTTTCCACAGCAGAATGTTTACATTCCTTAGAACATAATCTTGGAGAGCTGAATGATACCGAATACCATCCTGATTGGGTGATGCTGAGATGGCGGTATTCAGTTTTCATGGGCGTCACTTGCCTTAAAAGGTTCACGTTTATTCAATACATCTTTGAGTAACGGATACTTTAAGCGGGTGAATCTTATCTACTAATATTATGCAAACCTACTGGGACTAACGATTGCTGCGACCAGATTAATATGGCGAAGTAATCATATCAGGATTAAAAACGATCCGGGTTGATTTTGATCTTTTCAAACGAAACCTTATAACTTAATGAATCGGTTTTTTGCTGCGGACATGCACTTGTTAGTCAGTGTCACCTTGTACCTCGATGAAATCGTTGCCACACACCGTGATATTGTAAGTATACATGAATGTTTCACGGAGGTTTCCTTTGCGAATGCTACACCTTTAGTCACCGAGTGGTATTCAACAATTCATCGCAAGCCTCATTTGTGGCTAACTTCTCATTTTACCCTACGGGAACTTAATGACGCGTACTATACACTCTCATTTGCTATCCTATTTATCGTGTCGTCAATGCACAGTAGATGGTAGGCATTCGGTTGGCTAAATTGATTAATGATGGAACTGTAATGAAACGCAATGCACTAATTCGCCGTTCATGAGTACGTGCAGGAAATCATACCTGGGTAAAGTGCCAAACAATAGGAAACTTTGCGTGTGAAGATACTGTCAGGTTACCCAGGCATAGTGGCGCACGTCGGATATACGCAGATGGTTCCACAATACCTTCATTAAGCAAAACGTTTACTTTTGAATGAATAAACATTTCGTGGTGACTCATTTGTCAGTATGCAAGCCAAACATGCGTCGAGAATATGCATGTGGCCTTCGTTTGGCCACAAAACGTAGGGCGATCGTTCTGAAAACGTATTTGAGCGCTTATAGGATGTCTGGGAAAAACTACGGAATGTTAGACACGATTACATATTTCCGTTGTGTTAGATATTACATTGTCCTTTGTATGGGTTCGCAACACCGTAGAAACTAAGACAATCTGAGAATGACTTCGGCAATCGCTTTCCATTAACGTAGCAGTGCAGTATGTGCTTATAAAAGAGGATTCGAAAGATGAGGCAGATTGTTTCGCAGATTTAGTAGTAAGAACTCGTCGAAAAGTACCGTTTTATGACAAGTATTGTGGATTGCATATCGAGCATATATGTGACGATGTCGCGATATTAACAGACCGGGTAAACTTTGTATCTAAGACTGAGTCGATATGCATATGTATCTTGGTTCCCTCGAAGTTGTGTAAAGTGTCGCAAGGAATGTCCGTAAGCGGAGGATTATGAGGTCTTGAAGCCAAGTGAAGTTTGTGTACCATGGAACTTATTTTATGTTAAGCGCAGTCAGATAGACGAAACGTCCAACACCAGCTACGCAAGCTCGGCGAACACAATTTGAACACCATCCATACCGAGCTACGAATACTTTACTCTATTGCAGAATCAGACAGTTTTTCTGTAATAAATGCACCACAACTGGATGCTCACTCACTCTCGCAGATTTGAAATTGTAATATCTTTCGAGTGAGTGTATGCGACATTGTCATCATTGTTGAACGTAGGCGTTATACTAACCGGTTGCCTACACCGAAGTGGGGTCCCACCCCGAGCCTTTAGCGCGTTGTCTTTACCCACAAGGCAGTGAAGCGAGAGAGGTTCGCACCTATCGGTGACCGACGAAACGGTTCGTATGCCCTTTTCCCGAAATATGCAGGTTGGAGCCCAATAACACGGTTGTTTGGATGGTGACTGCAGTTTTCGCTTTTGCAGTATACAATGTCATTAGATAGGACCAAGGGCAGTGAATTTTGATACGCCGCGTCATGATGCCATCATTTAATTTTTGTGGCATTTTATAGGAAGAATACAGTCTCGATCCACAGCCTTGTGGGTAAGGCTTTGTCTAAGCAACTTGGTAGTACCACAGACCGCATTCTATTACGACAACTACCACCAATCAAAAACCATGGGCAATTTTCACCGGAAATAAATCTTGCGCGTGAGATCATTTCGAGATGGCCTCCGACGAAACAAACAATTGGAGGTAAATACAATCGATGTAATGCACTACACTTTTAAGGTGAAGAACGCATCTTAAATGCTGGCGCAATACCAGATAGCAAGGTTAGCATAGCATGTGCATCGGGGTGAGATTCGAAAGACAACTATGCATCCATACTATATATGGCAGATTATGCACTTCGAAATATTGAGCGCCTTTGTTACATTATTTTATCGTGGCAACGATTAGGAAATATTGAAAAGGAAGGGATATATCGGGCATCCACTATTGGTGGGGAAAGAATGTTGCAGTGTGGCAAGGGCAGCCACTGGGACGTATGCATCACAGGGAATTTGCGACACCAAATCATGCCGACTTCATGATGGTAATGGTGATGACATAAGTGAGTGAGCATTGATCAGGTAACAGCGAAAAGGGAACTTAAATGCTGAAACCGGGTAACAACATGGGTATGGCAACTAAGCTTGGACACACACACACACAACATATTATATATCATATATATCTTATATATATATATATTTATTGTGGCCTCCGTCGGTCGATGTCGACCATGGATGTATATCACATCGCATGAATTTCATGTTTTGAAACTTTTTGAATGACTAAACAGTCCGATTCGGGAGGAACAATCTCTCCCGCAGCGCTTGCAACGATAGTCAGAACTCTGTTGTATTGCATCAGTTGCACGCCGGCGGCGTGATCTGCGTTCAGCAGCCAGGAGCTGTATTTGCTCCTCCCCGGCTTGCAGTCGACGCTTTACACAATGCCTCCAAAGTGAGCGGTCAAGAGCAAGTTCTTCCCAGCTTGCGGGGTCAATGTCAAGAGCTTTCATATCTCTTTTGCAAACATCTTTGTACCGCAAGTGCGGTCTGCCCAATGGTCGACTTCCTAATTGCAACTCACCGTAGAGTAGATCTTTCGGAATACGACCATTTTCCATTCTATAGACATGACTGAGCAGCCACCGCAGGCGGCGGTGTTGTAGTTAGGGTGAACGTGCTCTGTAGACCAGCTTTTGAAAAGCACTTCAGCGTTAGTCACTCTGTCCATCCACGATATGTTCAAGATACGACGGAATGCTTCGTAGATGGAAAGCATTCAGCTTCCGTTCGTGTCTTCGTTGTGGCCCAGGTTTCACTTCCGTATAGTAAAGCATTTAGTACGCACGCGCTGTATACCATCATCTTGTCTTACAGTCAGCTTGCGGTTACCCCAAACACGAGAGTTCAATCGAGACAGAATGACAGCCGCTCTGCCAACCGATTATCAATATGCTTTTATTTGCCGTTGTCTGACTCAAATGAAGTTTTCGAGTCAACATCACCAATTCTAAATGCGGATTTTTAAGTTCAGTAACTCTAGTTGGTACTAGGCACATAAATGACATTAGTTATCAAAAAACAGTTTATATTTGAGAAAAATAGATCATCTAACGAGAATGTCAGAAGCGACCACGAAGTTTCGCACCAAACAATGCCATCACAGCTCGATCCACGGTGGCCCGCAAACGTGTGTTTGCCAGACGCCATAATGCTTTTGTCTCGACCGGGGCAAGCTCTCGGATCAGGCGATCCAGGCTGAGCAGACACAAGCGAACACGTTCCAAATTAGCCGGGACCACGGAGACCAAATAGGAAGCCAAAATGCACAGATCCTCGTGTACGGGTTCTGGAGCGGAGGAGGGAAATGGCAGAGGGTTACCAGATGAGATAAGCGGATTTGTTAATGGTATGCTATGAAAGCACAAGCCTGATCCAGGCAAAGTACCGTACAGTCAGAGACTGCGCGTGGGCTAAACTATTGTCAGCTTGCCCAGGCCTAGACAGATATGAGAAAGAAAATAGAACAGGAAATGGTAATGAGAATCCATCGCGTTTCACCATGCAGCTCACTACAGGTGGCCAATCAATTTAGCCCGGTGTTAGCCACACAGCACAAAAGTACTGCACGATTGCACATCCGTGTGGAAACGCGATGGAGACTCATTGCCATTTCCTCTTTCTTATATCTGTGTCGGCCTGGACAACTTGAAAGTATCTTAGTCTACGTGCAGTCTATGAATGTTATTATTATTATTATCACACAAGTCTTTACAGACGATGTGCCAACATGTATACCAGGAAGAAGGTACATGATGAAAGAAGAAAAGAAAAAAAGAGGGGGGATTTTTTGTCGAGTTGTAGTTGAAGTAGAATCTATGGTTCTTGTTGTAGGCGAAATACTAACCGGTTGCCAAGGCCGAAGTAGGGGGTTAGCTTAGGGGACCCCACCCGGAGCCTTTGACTCAAAAGTCTTCCCGCAAGGCAGCAGGGATTTTTCCTCAGGGTTCACTCCCGAAGCCTTTCCCGCAAACGGGTATGCCGCAAGGCAGCGGAGGTTTGGAATCAGGGTTTTCCTTCCCTTAGATGGACTGCCCTCCCAGGCTAACGAGCTCCATCTGCCCGGAGCAAACTGGTTTTGAGGCGCGAGTCACCCGCCTTCGCCCTTTCTCCTGTCAGTAGCAATTCCGCCACGTGCAGGCCAGGAGCTGGGCTTTGGTTGTCAGAGGCTGTTTGAGACGCGCGCCTTATGGGAGCATTCTATAGACAGTGGGAGCTCATCCCCACTGCCACCCCCGGCTGTGAATGTGCAGCACTTTGGGTGGATGCAAGCTTGTGATTTCAGTTTACTGACACTTAATCCCCAGACATTTAATCACCAAGTCACTTCATCCTCAGTCAATTAATCTTCAGTCACTTAATCCCCAGACGATCACTTCTGAAGAATGCTGCATTCGGCGCCATATCTCGCAACGCACTAAGCAACTTATCATATGTAATTGCTGTTTTGTTTTGCTGGTGGTAAAACGACTTCAGCATATTGAAAATGTATAGTGTATAACTGGTAGAAAAGCGAAGGTACAAACTTGAACGTCGGATCAGCAAACCACATCTTGCTAAGAGACAGTGCACCAACCAGGCTTCGATCACCGAAGATAAAAAAAATTTTGCATGCTCACTATGGTTTTTAGAATCATACAGCAAGAAATCTCTGTGTATATTTGGAACATCAAACACATGGCGTCACTTGGGAGGGAGTGCATGTCGGGTCTTTCCTTCTTATACTGTTTTGACGCCTGTTGAGTGTCCGCGAGATAGCACTTTTGGAGGTAATGCAATTAGAGTGCCTAATGACAGACCAGGTATTACCAAAATCCGTGAGGCAGAGGGGGTTGCATTCATTTCTAACATTTTTTCCTTCATTTTAGGCACCGCATTCTTTGCCAAAAACTTTTCTTTGTTGCACTCGTGATTGTGAAGTGAGTAATTACGATATCATCGTTAGATGTAAGTTATCTCGCTCTACACTTGTGTGTGTGACAAACTTACTAAATCTCCAATTAATATTGCCATTATTTGATTGCTTCTCGAACCAAAACTCGTTTCCCATGTAAATTAATGTCCTTCGACCTTTGAAACTTGTACCATATTCAAGAGTCAATGCACACATTTAAATAACTTCTTATCTTAAATACCTTCCCTGGAGATGAAGTGACTTGGTGATTAAATGTCTGGGGATTAAACGACCGGCTACATACTAGGCAAGCAGATTTATGCAGGGCGTGATTAATTGTGGAACAGTGTAACAAGCACCGGTAAAAAACTGACGTTAGGCATAAGCGAGCTAAACATTTTAATTAAACAAACTTTGAGTGGAGAATGGAAACGGTTGTACTGAACGTAGATTCTAGCAGAAATACTCTGGTGGGATTCGTTAAACTAGCACCCCATATATGATTGAATAGTGACAGTGGAACCAATTGAACGAAAAGAAGGACAAGCTCACGGCGTTCCGAGGTAATCCAATCGGCAAAAATCGCGCGAAGTTGATCCAGCGATTTGTCGACAAATACCAACATTGCATCTGCGCTGGATTGTGTGAGCACCATGGGAGGCAACGCATCTTCTTCGTCTTCTGTAGAGGATGTAAGTGAAAGTTGGGGCTTCTTTTCAGGGACCAAAGGGGTGCTGGTTTGTATACGAAGCATCATTGAGGCGGGGTTCGACTCCGGGGTGGTTGGAGGGGTCTGAGAAAAAACGACCTTTTATGTGCAATTAATTTAGAAACATGGACTATCCACGAATACTAGCTGAATAATCCCCCATTTGAGGAACAGAACACATTTTGGATGGAATGCTGAATTGAGCAATCGATTGGAATATGTTTGGGACCGATCGTGTTTTTTATAATGCAAAGAAATTTGAGTGCAATCGGTTAGAACAGTTTTTGGGTAACATTTCACTTCTGACACAGAAGCGTCGTCAGACCAAGGGTGATAGTCAGGATAGGGAACATCAGTAGTCAACCCCCCACCACTGATAAAAGTACATAACTAACGGGGCTGAGGTGAAAAGTTCCCCAAAACTGCTCTAATCGATTGCACTCAAATTTATTTGCAGAATGCTGAAGTGCTTTCTAAAGGTTGTCTATAGAGCAAGTTTACCCTGCTACGACATCGCCACCTATACTAGCTGGGTCTTTTTAACAAAATGGTCGTATTCCAATAGAGCGAAATCAGGATGTCGACCATTGAGTTGGCAGCACTTGCGGTACAAATGACGTTTACAAAAGAGATGACTTGGGAAGAACTTGCTCTTGACCGGTCGCTTTGGAGCACTGTGTAACGCGTCATCTGCCAGCCGTGGGAAGAACAGATACTACTTTCGACTGCTGATTGTGTATCACACCGTCAGCGTTTAACAGACATCGATTGACCGAGTACTGCCGATTGTTGTGAATCGCTGTTAGGATGGCACCCTCCTAACGAATAAAACAAGCCCGAGTGCCTGATCGACGGAAAGAAGTTGTTGCTGGTTAAGCCATGTCGTACCTTGGTATCAAACACCATCTGCACTAAGTTCAAATTCAAATTGTCTGACGCCCATGTCAACTAACATCCGTCGTTCCCACTATGCACATTCCCACGATTATGATGTACCCTTACACGTTCGCTCTGTGGTTACCATATAAATACAAACTATGTCCACGGTCCAAACGCACACACTGGGCGCTTGGACTCGCAATCAACGTTCCATCCCAGGCTTGTTCTGTTTTCCTGACTGTTGGGTTAGAACAACGCATAGATCGATAGAACGCAACGACAGTCTTTGATGCAACATCGACGACTCATCCATTTATAACAATCGCGGATTGTTTAGTAATGTGAAGCGCTGTGGAACATGAAGCCATCATGGTCGACATCGATCGAAGGAGGCCAACAGCAACTATTGCAAGATTTACCACAGTATAGTTAAAGTTAGTACGTGATAAGTATATTAAACACATAACAAAGACATTGAACGATCAAAAGTTCGAAAGATGTGGACGTACTTCGTTCGACCTCGCATGAATGGAACCCACTCCGTCAGGACATTTCGGACTCTCTGCCCGACATTCTGTTTCGATGTTTGCGTCATGAGGTGATTGCAGGCGAGCTACGCTGCTGGGATATTAAGATGTAGTATTTGCAATTAGAAACACACACTTGGTGTACCACAAAGCAAAAAAAGAATTGATTTCAATTGGTGAGGAATGGTTGTCATGTGAAAGCCAATAGCAAACTGTCGTACAAATGTGGATCGACTGGTTCATCTTATTTGATCAAATATATGTTTCCTTCGAGGTGTAGCCACCTCAACCTCTACAGACTCCACAGCTCGTAAACCTCCATTCATTCAGGGATTTTTGCGAGGAAATTTGGCACCTGCGACAGATTTCGTCCTCGGTGCGCAAGATTCATCGCAATTGCTGAATTCTAATCCCTCGACATACCTGACCACGAAGTCGGTGCAATTGACATCGAGGAGATTCCGGAGTAAAAATCGAGAACCTTTTCCGCCTTACACCATACGAAGAAGCACCGGGTTTGCTGACAACAATGTCCGGAAAAGTACAATCAATCTTAAGTGTATTTATTGGGTAACGAAGCATCGGTCAGACATAACTAACAACGACATTAATGCACACCGCGGCTTAGCTGCCGTGAGACTGAGCAAACAAGGAAGATGTTTGGCACACTTCGGTTGAGTTTCATGAAAGTCGAGGAGACGGAGTGTTGTGCTGTGTCACATCACAGAAAACAGAACTGCACAATCGAATGTAATGTGGGATACCGTACAAAACATAACATGTGTTGGTCGAGTGAACTCAAAATCCAATGGGTTAAATCCAGGTGGCGATGCCGAATGTTACGTTATATGCTTTGAATGACACGAACACTGCAAATTTTCTGAACGAAATTTACAGGACTCGAATAAGGATAAGAATCCTATTCAACAGTGGGATACAAATATAACTTTGTTTACCATTTTACCAATGTTTCAAGGCTCACTGAACCTGATCTCGGATAATGCTCTTGTGCGATGTAGGTTCTCATTCAAGTTCTCCGGTAAGAAGCCTTCGAATAGGAATCGCATTGCAGTCGAAAAACTCTCTCAGCCTGCTGACCACCTTGAGTAACTCACTCTCAGTGGCTGTGTGTGCAACTGCCGACGAAAGATGGA
>JACCGJ010004819.1:0-10564 GCA_013407085.1 Atriophallophorus winterbourni
TTTTGATTGGTTGAATTGCTTCGGCCACAAGGCCTGTCAGCCTTCATACAGATTATTTTGATTGGTTGAATTCTGATTGGTTGCTTTAGCTCCAATAAATAGCTCCGCAAGGGGTCCGCCGTCACTTTTAATTATGAGCTCTAACGATATTACTCAGCTTTTTCAGGGAACCATTGGCAACCGCGCGATTGGAAGTCTCGTGGAATTGAACCACCTGCTGACCGATTTCGCTCGATTGCCGGTATTGATGGAAACGATGCCAGGATATTAGACGTTCACGATGGCCGGATCAACGATCGAGGACGGGCAGCTTCTTTCCATCCACCTCTCGACTACCTCCAGTAGATCTGGATGAGTTTTTATGCCACTATCAAGTATGTGGTCAGTGTGATTCCAGTGAACCACCTGAGTTTGCAGGGAAAACGATAGAATGGGAGCAATGCCCTTATTGCAACCAGTGGTATCATCTCTACTGTTTAATCACCCCGCCATTTGAAACAGATAAGTGGTGCTTTTATTGTATGCAAAAGTTTGATTAATTGCTCCATTGCTGATATTGGTGCCACGGCGATATTTGGTGAGTGCTATCATTCGCTTATCACTGACCCACTGTTTTTTAACTATTTTTCTGCTTTGCAGGATCAATAAACCGTGATCACTATCCACGTGTAAGTTCAAAATATTTTTTCGTTATCATGATGACGTGTTTGGTTTTGTACCAGTCAATGGGCTGGCATTATAACCACGAAAATGTGATCCAATCTATTCAAACCGCTGATGCAAACCCGCATTTTATTCGGAGTGAAAAGGTTGGGTCATAGTGTGTCGGGCTATAGTGTTCACCAGTTAACATCATCAACACGCTCGCTTGAACGCGGGAACTCTGAAACTGGTAGCCACTTAATTAAACTTTTTATCTTATTCTTTCCGCCATCGCAATCCCCGACGAACCAATCGAGAGGAGAACCGATAACGGTGAAAATTATCAATCGCAACTATCCATGCAACAGTGAAACCACTCAGTGATAACGTGAGTATTTTCTTTAGTGTTATTTCGTAACACTCACGAAAGATAACCAGATCTGTTTTACAGGTATTCACATTTCGGGTCACTGGCTACATCGGAATATCAATTCGAAAGTAAAACAAAACTGAGAAAACTGACAAATTTTGTTAAATAAATCTCTAAATATATGTTTCCTTTTATCAAACAGTCTTTTTATAACTGTTATTCAATAGGATTTTGTTATGTGACAGGATAAATAAGCTTTAAAGGTGGGTACATAGTTGAAATTCGGTTACCATGCTTTGTGAGAAAGAGAGCAATGCTAGACGTTTGCCCAATATAAACATCCGAGTTTTATCTTTTAGATTTTGTTGGTCGATTAAGTACCTTAACAATCGAGGAGGATGAGATGATGGTCAGCTTTGACGTAAGCTCCTTGTTCCCAAACGTGGGCAATACAAGCACTTCAGAATTAGCAATGAAGTCACTCAATTCCGATATGACCTTGAAGGATCGTACAAGTTTGAGTGTACAACAAAGCATCAACGGTGTAGCAATTTGTGTACATAGGAACCAATTCTTTGTTTAATAGACAGCTATACAAGCCAAACGATGGTTTAGCGTACCACATTCCGAAAATACGCCATATGCGTCTCAGTGGTCGTACAACGTTATCCACTTTCAAGAAAATAGTTTACTTTCCCTACAAGATTCATATGCGTTGATTTGTTGTTGCTCCTACGTTTGATCTTAAATGATCTTAAATAAAAGTACAGACTACGGTATACTACCAGCCGAGAGGCTAAGCTTGTTGCAAAACATTGAGGTCAACATGGGAATGTTCCGGCTGGGTTTGAAAACCCGGTGGACGGTAAGGCTAAACGTGTTGCCAACCCTTGAGGTCAACATGGGAATGTTCCGGCTCGGTTTGAAAACCCGGTGGACGGTAAAGCTAAATGTGTTGCCAAACCTTGAGGTCAACATGGGAATGTTCCGGCTCGTTTTGAAAACCCGGTGGACGGTAAGGCTAAACGTGTTGCCAAACCTTGAGGTCAACATGGGAGGGGTGCGAAGCAAACACACTGGCCGACAGAAAGTTGTTATTCTGAATGTAACCTGATCTAAACTGACCGTCAACTTGATACGTTGAGGTCAACATGGAAATGTTCCGTAGTGGACAAAATGGTCGAGAAAACTTGAATTTGTTTTTCGGAATGAAACTTGCTCTAAGCAGACCGTAAAATACATACATAAAATGAATATCAAAGATATACGGATAACAGACGTATCACTGTTTCGTTTCAACTAAATTACATTTGCATAGTTTGTAGTTGTATGTAATGAATTGTATTGAATGGAATTAAAATAACCCGATAACAAGATAATATAACTTCAGGATCCTCAGTCGTGCATCTATCTATCTATCTATCTATCTATCTATCTATCTATCTATCTATCTATCTATCTATCTATCTATCTATCTATCTATCTATCTATCTATCTATCTGTCTATCTGTCTATCTGTCTATCTATCTATCTATCTATCTATCTATCTATCTATCTATCTATCTATCTACTATCTATCTATCTATCTATTTATTTATCCATCTATCAATCAATCTATCTCTCTATCTATCTATCTATATATCTATCTATCTCTATCTATCTATCTATCTATCTAACTATCTATCTATCTATCTATCTATCTATCTATCTATCTATCTATCTATCTATATATCTTTCTATCCATCTATCAATCTATCTATCTGTCTATCTGCTATCTATCTATCTATCTATCTATCTATCTATCTATCTATCTATCTATCTATCTATCTATCTATCTATCTATCTATCTATCTATCTATCTATCTATCTATCTATCTATCTATCTATCTATCTATCTATCTATCTATCTATCATCTATCTATCTATCTATCTATCTATCTATCTATCTATCTATCTATCTATCTATCTATCTATCTATCTATCTATCTATCTATCTATCTATCATTCTATCTATCTATCTATCTATCTATCTATCTATCTATCTATCTATCTATCTATCTATCTATCTATCTATCTATCTATCTATCTATCTATCTATATATATCTATCTCTCTATCTATCTATCTATCTATCACAACAATCGTTTCAACTAAATTACATCCGCAGTTGTAGTTGTACAAACAACATGTAACAGTGCCATTCAAGTATAACTTTGTGTACCAATTGTCAACTGTTTCGAGGCTTATTGCAACTAATCTTACTGTCTCAACCTGATGAAGGCAAACAGAAAGAAACCGTTAGTGACGTGCAAGTGCGGGTATATGAGCAACACATTACTTTGGCTATAAAGCTATAATCATGAATACAACTCACTGTTCGCTAAACATATCACACTCTAGACAAACATAAATCGAAACACTGTTTATTCGGTTAAATGCCAATTACAATGAGCATCATAAACAACATCTCAACAATCGTTTCAACTAAATTACATCTGCATAGCGTTACCGTTGATTTCAATCACAAAACAATTGTTTTCACCACGATTCCTCTATAATAAGCTTTGTGGTTCACAGTGATTCCTTGATTGA
This sequence comes from Atriophallophorus winterbourni, assembly GCA_013407085.1. Taxonomy (NCBI): domain Eukaryota; kingdom Metazoa; phylum Platyhelminthes; class Trematoda; order Plagiorchiida; family Microphallidae; genus Atriophallophorus; species Atriophallophorus winterbourni. Next base: position 3,604 of record JACCGJ010004819.1, read on the forward strand.
ACACCGTTTTTAGATCAATTCCTTTCACTTTGTGAGTAGTCACATCCCAAAATGTTTTTTTCACTTAATAAAGTCAAATTAGAAGGGAACAACATCGAAAACTAATGTTAGCCGTCGCACAGGTTGTCCGTCAGGTTATTATGATTGGTTGAATTCTTATTGGTTGCATGAGCCAAAACTACTGTCAGCCTTCATACATATTATTTTGATTGGTTGAATTCTTATTGGTTGCATCAGCCTGTCATCCTTCATACAGATTAGAGGTAGTAGAAATAATATCAGCCCTATGTGAGAGTAGGCATAATTACGTAGTCAAGAGTGGTAATACTTCATTTTATATAGCCTTCGTCCTACTTTCACGAAGGAGGAATTTTTGATTTATCAACCAAAATTCTGTCTACTCTTGCTATGAGAAATCTTACTTGTTCGGTTGAAATTAAGATAAGATACCTAATCCTAAGTCGTTGATTTCGTAAGAAAATGCGAGTGGTGTATTGTGTGAGAATGATACTACCGGTGGGTACTTGAGCAGCGTATACCCAAGAATTGCTTCTTTAGAGCTGAGAATTCTAACCGACATTGTGAGCCCCAACTTGAAAGGTTAAAGATCGTCGTTGAAGAGTCGATAGCCTGTGTATATGTAGTGGACCAGTCAAGTTAGTATACAAAAACTCGCAATACCAAAATAAGCTATCTGACTCACTATCAGTTCTTTCGATCCACGTACATATAATCCGCAATCCTCCTTTGATAATTCCTTGTTCTTGTAATGACTTCAATATTTCTACTTGCAATGGTACGTTTCCGAGACGGAATTCCCAAAGCCCAGATCGACCGAGAACGCGGGTAACGCACACAACAGAAGTATATTGTATTAAGTGATAAGTTGAATATGTACAAAATCGTATTCAACAGAAGAATTGTGTTCAGTGAGTTATCGGACAAAGAATCGATGAAATATGAGTAATAACGTTAACGGGAAATCGAAAAATCAATAGTACTATCGATCGTATGAGCGTAACAGTATTGTCAGAACAAATTGAACTGAAGATATCAAAAACTGTACAATAGTTTTTTAACCAGAAAAATTGTTAAGTAAAAATAGGTTTGTACAAGCTCGACACATCTCCCCCCTAGAGCGTTGGAAAAAAAATGGAAACGCTCGAAACATTTTAAGTGAAGTAAGTCTCAAGTTTCTTTGGCCAAGTAACAATACGGCCAGATCGTGTGTGTTGGGTTCTTTTCAAGCAAGAACGTAAAGTCTGTGGGGAAGGACTGGGTATAGCCATTGGTTGGGTGGGAGGGGTGGGTTGGATTTGAGGTATCTCCTGGTCGGTAAGCTGAGCTGCTGCGATCTTTAGTGATTGGACGTTGCTGGTAATAGAATTGAGGTGACCACGGGATAGGGCGTCGGCGACAACGTTATCTTGGCCTGAGACATGTCGGATGTCGGTGGTAAACTGTGCAATGAAGTCCAGTTGTCGAATTTCTCGAGCCGAATAGCGGTCAGTGTTAGAAAGCAGGGCGTAACAGAGTGGTTTATGATCAGTTAAAACCGTGAATTCTCGCCCTTCAAGTAAATGGCGGAAATGACGGATGGCATAATAGATTGCAAGCAATTCTCTGCCAAACGTACTGTAGCGAACCTGAGCTGGTTGCAGTCTCTTTGAGAAAAACGATAATGGGCACAGTTCTCCATTGCGACTATATTGTAAAGTTGCACCAATCGCTTCGTTAGACGCGTCCGTGGATAAAAATAGTTTGGTATTAGGATCAGACGGTAAGTGGTTCAGCAACGTTGCCTGGCTAAGCGCATTTTTAATGCGTTCAAAAGCAGTTTTAGCTGAGTCCGTCATATTTAACGAGCGTTTGTTGTTGCGGAGTAAATCCGTCAATGGTTGAATTAGCTCGGCACAGTGAGGAATGAATCGACGGTAGTAATTCACAAGACCAAGGAAACGACGGAGTTGTCGTATTGATTCAGGTAATGGATAGTCTTTTATGGCGGAAACCTTTTGCTCTAATGGCCTGATACCTTTGGAATCGACTTGATGTCCAAGAATTTCAAGTGATTCGACGCCAAATACGCATTTATCGGGGTTTACGACTATGCCGTACTTCGACAGTTGTGAAAAGACGCGATGTAAATGTTCAGCGTGTTCAGTGGGCGATTTACTAGCGATGAGTACGTCATCGATGTAAACGAAGACGAAATCGAGACCCAAGAAAACTTGATCCATGAACCGTTGAAATGTCTGTGCTGCGTTGCGCAGACCGAATGGCATTCGAACGAATTCGAAAAGTCCGAATGGTGTGGTTATGGCTGTTTTGGGCACGTCTTCTGGTTCCACTGGTATCTGGTTGTAGGCACGCACCAAGTCAAGTTTGGAAAAGATGGTCTTTCCTTCAAGTGCCAAGGCAAAGTCGTGGATGTGTGGTATAGGATACCTATCTGGAACAGTAATTTTGTTCAGTGCTCTATAATCACCACAAGGGCGCCATGCACCATGTTGCTTCTTTTCGACCATGTGGAGAGGTGAGGCCCATGATGATTTTGATGGACGTATGATGCCCAATTCCATCATATGCTCGAACTCTCGTTTAGCAATGGCCAATTTGTCTGGTGCTAACCGTCTTGGTCGAGTGAAGACTGGGGGACCGCGTGTTTCGATATGGTGTCTAACGTCGTGTTTAATGCATTATTCGGTGAGTTTGGGCGGAAAACTTCTGGGAACTCAGACAATAAGCTGCTATATTGTTCTGGAATATTCGGTGGTAATACGCGAATAGACTGTATCGCAGAACGGCATGGTTTTCCTAGGGTTTTTAACTCTGTCAGGTTGTCGATTAGTTTACGGGACTTCAAATCGACGGACAAGTTAAAGTGTGTAAGGAAATCTGCACCTAATATAGCGCTTCGTACGTCTGCAACGGTAAAGATCCAACGGAAATCACGTCTGAGGCCTAGGTTTAAAGTTAGTGAACGTTGGCCGAACGTGGTGATCTGCGTACCGTTTGCCGCCTGTAATGTCAATGAGGTTTTGTTCTTGCGTTCCTGTGGTGTGGGCGGGATTACACTTATCTCAGCACCCGTATCAATGAGAAAACGCAATTTATTCGAACAATCAGTGACATAAAATAGGCGACTAATGTTGTTGCCAGGTGAAGTCGTCGCTGTTACTGCCTGGCGTTGAAGTTTCCCTGGTTTGTAAAGTTTACAGGATGGCAAGCACTTTCTAGCCTTTGAGCCGAATCGTCGGTGATAATGACATAGGCTGTGCTCGCGTTTATAGCGGTCTCGGGATGAACTTCTGTTTGAAGTGCGCGTTCGGCTGCGGCTCAGTCTTGATGGCCGATCGTTGAACATCTTTGTTAGGGCTGAAATCTGTGAGGTCAATTCAGCGACTTGTTGCTTAAGCTCTTGTACTTCAGTCTCCACCACGGGCTTTAATGTGACTTCTTGCAGGATAGATGGTGACTTTGTTCCGTAAACTGAATGAACTTGATCTGCGGTTTCTGCTAGCTTCTGTAGAGGTATATCTTTCTCGAGAACAGAGAGAGATTTTCTTAAATCTACAGGTAAGTTTTGAAACCATAGTTCACGTAAAACAGACTCATTCAGGGGTTGTTTCCCTTGAAGGTGCATCATATGTCGTAACAGCTGAGAAGGTGTTTTGTCACCAATTTCTACTCCTGCTAACAATGTACGCAAATTTTGCTCGTCTGATGCGGCTGTTCTGCTGATCAACGCATTTTTCAGGGTGTTATACGGGTCGGATTTTGGTTTATCATAAATGATATCGGCGACCTCTGTAGCAGCCTCGGTGGGTAAGTGTGCAACAACACAGTTGTACATACTCTCCTGTTTAGTAATGCGTCTAAATTCGAAAATTGCTTCAGCTTGAGCGAACCATAGACGAGGATTATGCGTACCGAAAGGTGGAAGGGTAAAATTGAAAATATCAGAGCAGTGGGCTGTGTCGCTGAAGTTATTAGAAGTCATTGCAAAGAATTAGACTGAAAATATCAAAATATGGGGAGAATGTGCGAAAAAAGTAAACTCGGGCTCACCAAAAATATGTGGTAGTCGGGCTCACCAAAAATATGTAGTGGACCAGTCAAGTTAGTATACAAAACTCGCAATACCAAAATAAGCAATCTGACTCACTAACAGTTCTTTTGATCCACGTACATATAATCCGCAATCCTCCTTTGGATATTCCTTGTTCTTGTAATGACTTCAATATTTCTACTCGCAATGTTACGTTCCCGAGACGGAATTCCCAAAGCCCAGATCGACCGAGAACGCGGGTAACGCACACAACAGAAGTATATTGTAATAAGTGATAAGTTGAATATGTACAAAATCGTATTCGACAGATGAATTATGTTCACTAAGTTATCGAACAAAGAATCGATGAAATGTGAGTAATAACGTTAACGGGAAATCGAAAAATCAATAGTACTATCGACCGTATGAGCGTAACAGTATTGTCAGAACAAATTGAACTGAAGATATCCAAACGTTACAATATTTTTTACCTGAAAAATTGTTCCGTAAAAATAGGTGTGTACCAAGCTCGACAGCTGATAACCTACAAGGCACTCACCTCTAGAGCTTTATTTTTACAAATTTGGGGGGTTCCCCCCCCCCCCCCCCCCCCCCCCCCCCCCTAATGCTAGTAATGTGAAAGTCATAGCACCCCTTCCTGGTTGTGACCATAACATGGTCACGTGTCAACTTCATCTTTGTGAGAATCGGACCTCCATCAGCAAAGCTAATGACCGTCTCTATGTTGATTGGACAAAGTTTTCGACTCTAATTAGAAACTCTGATTGGACTGACTTCTTTATATCTCCGGATTTTAACCTTATCTCTTCAATATTCCATAAGAACTTATCTAAATGTCTCGTAACTGCATCAACTTCTCGGAAAACTAAATCAATTAAACTTGATAAAATAAACCTTCTTGAAAAAAAGATAGCCCGTCTTTCTGCTTTTGTGAACCACACACCAGACTTTTATTCATTTTTACGTCTCAAGGAACTTCTTAGCTCTTTTACAACGATCAAATTACAATTCATCGAGAATCAAGAAAGAATGGCCCTGAACGGTGCTTCGAAAACCAAGTCTTTGCATCCTTTTGTAGCAACTTGTAATTTCACTTTCTTTTTAATTGTACTTCCATTTCCATCAATGTTTGTTTTAATCAAACATTATTCCAGAATATACTTTTTCCGCGCGCGTTCCCCTTCTGCTTGAATTTCGTGGTGCTGCGTTATTGCGTGTTTGCGAATCACGACTGTTAACAGCAAAATTGACTTTCGTCGCATTTTTCAGCTTCGCCAATTCTAACTGCTGATCAACGCGATACATCGGAGTTTGGAGCTGGAATATTTTTGTGTGTGGATATTTTGCATCGGACATTGAATTTTCACTTTTCGTGAGTTCGTTCCTTGTCTATTTTTCACTATAACATTTTTCGTGTTATATTTTTGCACTTATCCACTACATATTTGGTGAGCCCGACACTACATATTTGGTGAGCCCGAGCATTACATAATCGGTTAGCCCGTATTCCACTTTTTCGCTCAGAACTCCCGTCATTTTTTCAATTTTGCTATTATGTCGTCTGAACCCACTGAATCGCAAATGAACGTTATTAGCTGTAACACGCCGGCATTTGACCCTGCCAACCCGCACGTGTGGTTCATCCAAATAGAGGGTATGTTTCGTTTTAAACGGATCACGAAACAAGAAGTCATGTTTTCTTTCGTTCAATCACAATTACCGTCGTACATCGCGAAAGAAGTATTAGATGTTCTTGACCCCATGCCCTCTATTTCGCCTTACGACACACTAAAGGCCGCCGTGCTCAAGCGTACTATGGCCTCCGACGAAGCCAGGCTAAAACAACTGCTGGCTGGTGTAGAACTGGGCGATAGAACCCCATCACAGCTGTTACGCCACATGCGTTCCCTGGTGGGCAACACAAAGTTAGACGATTCCGTCCTACAGCAACTTTGGCTGAACTGCCTGCCACACAGCACCACCGCCATCCTCGCCGTGTCGGTCGATAAGGTCTGCCTCGACACATTGGCCGAACTAGCAGATAAAATTCACGAACGAATTGACAGAACCAGCATCAATCAAGTTTCAGAAGGTAGTAACCTCTCAAAACTTGAAGCCACCGTGGCCATGCTAACTAAGGAGCTTGCATCCTTACAGCATATCATTTCCAACATGAAACGACTCAAAACGTCTAGAGCTAGACCCCGGAGTCCATCTGGAAATAGCAGCCACTCTCGCCCTCGCGATAACAATTGGTTCTGTTATTATCACCGTCGTTTCGGAAACGCCGCGCGCAATTGTCGTCCCGGGTGTAAACATCCTAACGCTGACAGCCACAGTGTTGAAAAACCACGTAGCAAGTCAGTTATGACGACGACCGTTCCTGGCAAACCCACTAGTCGCCACTTATACGTCTACGACGCATCTTCTAAGCTCAATTTTCTCGTAGACACCGGTGCCGAGGTAAGCGTTATACCACGCAGTTACGAAAAACGCGACCTCCGTCCTTCAGGCATCACTTTGCATGCGGCTAACAATTCGAAGATCTTGACTTACGGTGAAAAATTTTTAAAACTCGATCTCGGACTTCGACGTGAATTTTCTTTCGTCTTCTTGATAGCCGATGTTCAGAAGCCTATCATCGGTATCGACTTTCTGACGAAATACGGTCTCGTAGTCGATCTCCAGCACCGACGGCTACACGACAATACCACGTCACTAAACGTGTCCGGTAAACTGTGTTCAATCACCTCACCTGGTCTTCGAATTTTCGTCCAGAACAATGCCACTTACAGCGATTTCCCGACCCTAACACGCCCAGCACAATGCACGGAGCAACCCACCCACGATGTTCATCATCACATCGTCACTAAAGGGCCTCGAAATGTT